>JACEVL010001675.1:0-25926 GCA_020284085.1 Aporrectodea caliginosa
TTGACCCATGCGACTGCATCAGGCCCATCCATCTGATGTGCGGTCGAGTCTCAGCCATACGGACCATGTTCCGCTTTTAGCCGAGTGTGTTCGTCTCGGTGGAGGACAACCGACGCGGGCCATTGGAGTGACTTCGACCTTCAGTCGCTGGAGGCGCTTCAATCTACCGACCGACACACTGCAGATGCCTTTTCTACGTGAACGTATTCCTTGGTGCCTCGACGAATAGCGTCATCTGCTACCAGTGAGGAACTCTTCGTCGGCATCGTCTCCGTGTTTGCGAACGCTGTCACCCGTGGCCACTCTACCCTATCGACGCAACTTGGTTCATAGACTCTGTACATCCATGCTATGCCTTTAGCTGTTGACGGGAATCCGTTGGTTGGCTCCACGGTGTGTGTTGGCCCGTCAGTGGTGACACTTCTAGTTTGCTGTGCATTGTTAACAAAACTGATGTAATATTTTCGACTCGTAATTACAATTGTCATAATAATAGGCTAGCGCAGAGAGCGCTTCTCAGTAGATATCTTGAAGAGGCGTTATATAAATTCTGGGAATGAATTAATTAAATTGGAAGGCACTGGATTGGATGGATCCGGGAGAGATTTCTTCACGCGGTTGTTCCTTGGTTCTGAATCAATGTCTGATGAAAGACACATAAGATGCATTTGAGACATATGATGGTAGGTGAATGCCATGTCATGTGTATCAAAGCCTCAATGGAGCATGTTCGTATTCGCAAGACACATGGTAGACCGATCCACAGGCAAAGTGCAGTGTGTGCTATGGATCGGTAACCGTTAGAGATTAGTAGATGATAGAGTGACTGGATGAGGGTGGACTAAGGTGAGAGAGGACGATCTCTGGTCATGATGGATGGTAGCTGAAAGGGTGCCAATGAGCCGTGGCCGTCAATACCTGATTGCTCACGCGGGACTGCGAAATACTCATACAGATGTGTTTAATATCCGGAATACAAACTTCCTTTACCATAACTAATATCAAAATCATTATTAATACAGGTTTTTGGCTAACTATTGTATTGTATTGTATTTGAACACTTGTTATAGCGCCCCTACCAGATTTCCCATTCAGAGGCGCTCCCGACTACTGCGCGTACGCTGAATCGGAGTTTCACGCCGAAGCGCATGAGCAATTGCGAGTGAAGGACTTGCCCAGGGTCCTTACGCGGCGACTTTGAGGTGGATTCGAACCCGCAACCTCCAGCTGCAAGGCACCGAACATACCTCCAAACCGCCGCGCCCCAGTTGTATTGTAATGTGTTGTATTGTATTGTATTGCTTGACCCCTTTGGATAATGACCTGAAACCTTGCCTATCGGTTATGCTTTGGTAAAGCGCCCGTGAATAAGCTCGGTCCCTCGACTTCGTATTTTAGGCGCTGGATAAATTTCGATATTATAGTTGCGATTCCTGCGACACTCTATCTTAATTAGGCAGTAAGTTGTACACCATTGTGCTGTACATAAGCTGTGCAACATTTATCCTAAATACATGTACAAGTTAAACAGATAGATGCAGTATCAGGAGTCTACACATGTTTGCGCAGCGTTTTATTGCCAGTTATTATGGGTAAATCATTTCATGACACTGCAGAGTGAAAGATAACACAGGACGCAGTATAACACATGTGATCACTAATTACATTTTGCAAACACAAGATACAATATCACCAATTTTTTATATGGAACCCGGATAGAGCCCATAGGCCATAAGGTCCATATAACGCACTAATGTACAGTCATGGCCATAATGCATGCATCACCCCAATGTTACAGTAGGTCTATAATCGCGCACGTATCCACGATGATGCTAAATGAAGCCCCGCTGGCAGTGGCAGTTCTTTAAATTTGGGAAATGAATTACAATTTACAATCACCCTGAATTAAGTGAATATTTTCTCATCAGCACATAAATCGTTATAAAGGTGATCTTCAGAAGACTCAGATTAGAGTGTAGGAGCACACGAACTCTTTGGCGACTGGTTTTGTGCACCACCGACTCATCCTCCATTGGGAGAAGCTGAGACTATTATATAATAGGAAAGAACCAACATTAGGCTATTACTGTGGGTCAAATAATAGCTTTTTATCTCCGCCTGTTTTCTCCGAAAAGGCGCTAAACAAATTAACGATTACCGATTTAAATTTTTCTTGTGCTCGGCATTTAACTCTCTTCCAAAAAGAAAGTAAAAAAGGTTTAAATTAGATTTAGGCAGTCAGCATTGTATCGGTCGATTGTGAAATTATTTACGGGGTTTTCGAAAATAAAAGCCCATATATCTAAGAGAAGCAAATCTCCAGCCCTATTGTCAAAGTTAAACTCTACTTTAGCTGTCTTTACACAGATATAGATTCTTTCTTTCACCGTGAGAGAAGAAATATTGTTTTAACAATGACTATGCCCAGTTGTAAGCGTCACGAAATATACATAAGAAACCCATTCAACATTGTTCTCATATGTTGTCTTGAGGATTCTCATGTCCTGCATATGAACTGTTAGGGTTTCTGTATCATATATGCACAACATGACAAAACCTATTATACATAATTATTGCGGGTGAGTAACTGTATTAATTATAAATTGAGATTAAGGCTATTATAGGCATGCGGTCGCCTAGCCTAGAACGCAATATATTATTTATAGCATGTCAATTTCCATGGCCTAACCAAACAGGATGAGTTTATAATATATGATGAAGTCGTGTCTATTTGGCCTCGTCAGTCTATTCGACGCGTTTGTAACAGTGTTTCGTATTAAAGTGTTGATATAAGTATTTAGATAATAACAATAACATCGGTCAGAAGAGAGGAAAATTTCGCTTGCAACTCAAGCACAGTTTTACATAATGTGAGCTTTTTCTTTCGATTTAGCTGCAGTCTACGTCTTAAAAAGGCTGAATTGGCAGCTCTATCGTCTGCCAACATTATTCATTATAATCTGATGCATTTTCTTGCTAAAAATTCTGGCGCCTTCTTTCGAGTATTGTGCTTTACGACCCACGTCTAGAACCTGATTCATAGAGCATTTGTCGTTCTAACCCTTTCACATCCTGTGTGCGGCTTTGTCATGCAGATTAACTAATTAAATAGGTAAATTTGGATGCAATATCAATGGATCTGGAAATGTTTGCATTAGTATAAGTTATTTTCTCTATTGTTCATAAATGGATGATATGGAAACAGCGGATGGCAACTCAATTGTTCGCTTATCTGACACTGCAACAACCTCTGGCGCACTCGACAGTCCTACAATCTCTGCTGGCGCAATTGCTGCTATCGTCCTCGGATTGATTTTGGCTTTGATCGTCATAATATTAGGTAAGATTAAGCACACTTATGTACTAAATTTTGCTTTACTCTTAAACGTGTAGATTGTAGTGGTCAATGTTCGCTAAATTGTTTGTCATGTAGGTACTAGCCATCTACTGGTGCTTGATGTTGATGGCATCGGTGGTGTTGACATTGTTGTTCGCGGAGGTCGCTGCAGTGGTGGTGGTAGCGGATGTCACAATAAGTTTTGGTGATGAAGCGATGATGCTATTAATAATCATGGTTTGAAATAGTTCTAGTGCTATAGTCCTTTACGATAATGAAGACAGTGATGAAAACAGTAAGGACGAAAATTTTAGTGCCATTGTCATATTCACATATACATCGCTTAATGACTACTATTCCACTCAAAAATCTGAATTTAATACTAAGTCTTGCATATGATTGTCTTGCAAGTGATGTGCTGTAGGATATGAGGCGATTTGAAAGTGAAGCAACCAGCTGAAGAAGGAAAGCCTGCTGCCATTATCTCCAGTGCTTTTCAACCTCTAAAAGTCCAAATAAAACTGTTTCCAGAATGACTTCTCAATACTCGAAGACTTTTGCTCTTTTTCTTCACTTTGGAGAATTAATGTCTACTTAGCTTCCTCTGTCTTTCTTTCGTCTCCAAGCAAGAAAGAAGGCCCTTGATTCGATCACTTTCTGTATATCTGTCAAAATTGATATAAATATCTATTGTATAAATTGTTGCAATAAGAACTGTCTTCACGCATAAATCACAGTTGCTGTTTTCCAATTTTGTTTATCAATCTTCTATCATTAACGATATATTTTTGCAGTTTGCGTTTGCAAAAGATGCAACCGTAGAGTGCAAGATGAAGAGAACCAACGTTTATTACACAAAGAAAGAGAAGATGAGCGTCTACGTCAACATCTGGCAAGGGAAGCAAGAGAAAATGAGGTCCGACGTCTAAGAAAACAAGCTGAAGAAGATGATCGCCGACGTCTACGAAAAGAAGCTGAGGAAAATGAGCGACAACGTCTAATTAAAGAAGCAAGACAAGATGAGTGTCGACGTCTAAGAAAAGAAGCCGAGGAAGCTGAGCGCCGACTTCTAAGAAGAGAAGCTGAGGAAGATGCTCGCCAACGTCTAATAAGAAAAGCAAAACAAGATGTGCGCCAATGCATAAGAAAAGAAGCTGTTGAAGATGAGCGCCAACGTCAAGAAAGAAAAGCAAGAGAATATGATCGCCGACGTCAAAAAGAGTATCAACATCGAAAATGAGCATCAACTACTAATTATTGACGAAGAAGAGCAATTGAGCGCTCAGAACAATCGATTGCATCAACAAAGGGCAAATGGGCACTATGAATATTATTGGCAGCGCATGGCGATAAGAATGAACCTGTAGCGTATGACGAAGTAAATGAAGTTACCATCTTTGACGCGAAGTAGCTTAGTGCAAAGTTCTTAATAAGCTTTTAGCATAAGTTCGAATGCTTACTTACCCCTTTACAAGACTCGGAGTCTTCAACATTTTCTCAGAACGATACTGTATTCAAATCATAAATAAACAATCGAAGTGCGATTATTACTAAGCATTGAAGCTTTTGTGCCAGCTTCAAGAACGTACGTCAACTAACTATTTTATTTCCCACTGTCTTCAGAGTTCAGAAGTGAACACAAAACTAGACTTCAGAGCATGCATTAGCGTTGTTAATAATGAGTGAAGGACTTGCTCAAGGTCTCTTTATACAGTAATTGTCTCAATCGAGCCTGAAGCCCATACTCTCCACGATAAAGGCCGAGCTCTCTAAACGATTGGCCACAGAATGAAGACTTTAAGATAATTAAACTTGTTTCTGTATGTTTATCCTCTTTCATTCTGTCTGACAACAACTCACTACTGTACTAAACTACACGAACCATAGACTATTTAAATTCCCAGGACTGAAGGCGCCCATGCTCGAGTCTTGGAACTTGGGCCCATTACTCTTTTTATCCAAAAAATTAAAGAAGAGACTGATTTCGATGACCTTTGTGCTGTTTGTTTGTTTCGATGAGAGCTACATCCGGTTAATATAGACTCTAAATTCAGGGTCATTCGAGGTCATTTCAAGGTAAGAATAAACGGAATGTAGCAAAAATTGAAGAAAATTGATTAGATCTTGGCTAATAATTCTATTTTATTCTATTCTATTTACGGATTTATAAAGCGTCACTCACAGTACAACCTAATCGGAGGCGCTTCCAGTGCGAATAATTGTTGAAATCGTACATGGTCAACACCGCTTTCAACTGCAAGTATAGTTAGTTTAGTGGAAACAGTTATATATGCCCTGTCTTCTGTAATGAAAGCGTGACGTTAAAGAGCTATGAGACTACCACATCGAAGCAAAGTGCTTTGCTCGAGGAAAAGAATGCACATTTGTTGCTACGAAAGTTTTTGCCTCAAAGCAAGAAAAAGGTACAGTCTTGGATCAATGAATAAGTTAACGAAAGATTACTTTGTCGTACAGTCAGTACTTTTACGAAAGATAGGCCTACTGAAGTGTCGTATAAGTCTTACGGAAGAATAACTTTCGAAAAGAAAATGAGGCAAGGTTACAATTTGTCACTCTTGTGCAAACTCGGCGTTCGCTTTTGACAGGTCCAAAAAAAGACATAATTACACAAGCACGTATATATATGCAAATTATCATACATATTCTTCTTCTGGTTCTTTGTCTCTTAGACAGGTTAAAATATCCGACGTCGTTATTTCTCTCGCTGTTGGGCATCTTCCTTGACCTTTCCGTATCCACCTGTCATCCAGCATCATATGTCTTGGTCTTCCACTTGTTCGCCTTCTGTCCGTTTTTCCAACAATGACCGTTCTTAGGATTGAGTCACCTCTCTTGTCCGATCCAGTTCATTTGCCTCTTATTGTATGTATCAGGACTCTTTCATCTCCAAAACTTCCTAACACTTCTTCATTTTGCTTTCTAAGGTCCGTCCAGCTGATTTTCTCCATTCTTCTCCATGTCCACATTTCGAAAGCCTCCAGTCTTTTTATATCCGCTTGCTTTCTCATTGTCCAATTCTCCGATCCATGCAGCACCAAACTCCATATCAATGTCTTTATCATCCGTTTGTTCAGATGTATGTTTATTTTTCGTCTCAGTCGTTCTCTCCTCTTTGAGAATGCTTCTTTCCCTAGGGCTATCCGTCTTTTAATTTCCTTCTGGCATTTGACATCTGTCGCAATAATACCCTTGGGTAGCCGATTTCGCTCACCTGTTCTACTTCTCTTCTGCCAGCATGTATTCTGGCTATAGCTTCCTCTCTTTTACTTATCTTCAATACCTTTGTTTTTCGATGTTTATTTTCATTCCGCATTTAATTGATAATTAGCCGTTTGTGTTCCATTTATCCATCATTGCCTGTAGACCTTTCCGGCATCTCGCCATCATTGCCTCGTCATCTGATACCTCCAATGCCTTTCTCCATCGTCCTCCTACCTTTATCCTTTCCTAAAGATCCTCTAATGCTTCTCTGAAGAGATACAGACACACATACATCATACATACGTAGTTACGTACATGTATACAAAGACGTACAGTCGCTATGATTAAAATCGGAGTCCTTAGAGACGAAGTCGCTAGAGTTGGATTCGTTAGAATCGAAATCTTTAGAGTTGAAGTCGTTGGGGTTGGAGTCATTGATGTTGGAGTCGCTTGAGGTGGAGTCGTCTGAATAGTTGAAGTTGACGTCGTTAGAGTTGGAGTCTTCAGAGTTCGATTGGTTAGAGTTGGAATCTGTGGAGCTGGAATCTTTAGTGTTGGAGCCGTTAGTGTTGCAGTTGTTATAGTTGGATTCGTTAGAGTTGGAGTCTTTGGAGTTGCAGTCTTTATTGTTGGATACTTTAGAATTAGAGTCGTCAGCGTCGTTGAAGTTGGAGTCCTTAGAGAGGGAGGCGTTAGAGTTGGAGTGCGTTTGAAATCCAGTCGCTTATTGACATTGTTATTGCTACTGTAATTAATATATTATAAAGATTTATTTGCCTGGATACGGTTAAGCAAGTTGAAGTTATCTATCTAAGCCAAGGAGTCAGTTTAGCTAAGATTGGTTAAGAGTAGCTGCAGAATACCACGCGTAACGACTAAAATCATGACCATTACAATCGAAGCTTCTGAAAGGCTTTTGCTGTGAGAAGCGCTTTATAAATAGCCAAATACAAAAAATACATTACAAGGCAATCATTCATATATTACACTCTTACGGGAAGGCTAAATCCTCGGAGGTATGGTCTGTTATTGATAATAGGCCCTATGGCCAACTCGTTACTTTAGATGAACATAACTATGCCCTCTTCTATGTGGGTGTCATTTCCGTTGTATTGTGTAACTCATTCCGTAATGCTGACTCTTTAGCTCTAAATGAAGTCCATCTGATATAGACTTAGCCACTTTGAACTGAGTTGCAGAATCGTATAAACTGCTGTGAGAAGCGCTTAATAAATAGTCAAATGCAAAAAAATACAATTATAAGGCAATCATTCATACTTATATTAAACTCTTATCGTATCGTATAGTATTGAAGCATTTGTAAAGCGCCTCTCGTAGGGTGAACCGTTCAGAAGCGCTCCCAGTGTGCTAAGCCCCGCGAAAATAAACAGGTTTTGAGAAAAGCTAAGGAAGCCAGAGCCAGAGAGAATTTTAGAGCGAACAGAAGGAGAAAGAGCATTCCAAAGAGAGGGACCAATTGAAGCAAAGGAACGAGACTGAGCCATAGCAGTTCTACTACGGGGAAACCAAGAGGTCAAGTCTATTGCGGGAACGAAGTGGACGGTGGGAGGAAGCTGAATGAGGCTGAAGTATTACACCAGTCAGATATTTCGGGGCAAGACTGAGCCTTGAAGATCAGAGAGAGGATTTTAAATTGTATGCGAGTATGCAAAGGGAGCCAATGAAGTTCGTCAAACATAAAGGTAGAGATATGAGAGAACCGGGGAAGGCGGGATATCAGTCTAGCAGCTGTGTTTAGGACCTAACTAAAGAGGAGAGAGACGAACTTTAGGAAGACCAACAAGAAGGGAATTGCAGTAGTCGATCCGAGAAAATACAAAAGCATGAACTAAAATAGTGAAGATGGAGGAGAAGACGCTAAATACTCGGTAGTATGTATGGTCTGTTATCGATAATAGGCCCTATGGCCAACTTATTACTTTAGATGTTACTTAGCACTCTGACACTCTGGCCGCATCCTACCTTCCAACCACATCGACCCCAGGAGATAGAAATAGAGTCTACAAACTCTACATAGACTGTGATTGGCTTAAAAGCTACTTCGCACCTACCAATGTAAAATGGCTAACCTCCACAAAGAGACTTAAAATGTCACGCAGATTATAATTATGTATTATTGGCATACTGTATGTAATGTCATCGGCACCCGATTAAGTCATAATAAGTAGCAAATGAAAATTCGGCCAACAAATGTGAAGGGAGAATTACATTACTTAATGAAAAATAGTGAAATGAATAAATGACTTCCAATACTGCACTGGATTCAACCTAATTTGTAGGTGTAACTTGTAGGAAATGCATTAGTTTTAAATATCAGTATTCTCTCTGTCAGTTTTACAAACTGAGGGGTGATCAGAATGTATTACTTTTTTGTACCGTTTTCAGATTTGCGAACGTGTATAATTAGACTTTTAACTTGGTTTATTAAGAAAACTGAATCAAAGAAATAATGAAGGAATCACATTTTGCGATAAATTGACCCAAGTTTAACAGCGGTAAAAAAACAAACTTCGTTCACTTTTGAACTTGTTTAACCCTCTGAAGTACCCCTGGGGGTATTTTTGACCCCCACATATATTTCTTGTATAATATTTCCTCAACTATGCAATGCATGCGTATTAACTTCTAGGACATTGATTCTATGTTTCTGCTCAACAGAACAGTACGTCATTCTTGAAGCAGGGAACCAGTCTTGGTGTTTGACAGAGAAAGTAAACAAATAGTAGTGCAAATATGGCGACCTACTCGCATGGCGCGGTGATGAAACTTATTAATGATCAGTGGTTAGACAATGAAAACGACGTATCTGACTTGAGTGATGGTTCAGATCCATCAAGTGATGAAGAAGATGAGTTGGAAGTACAAAATGTACAGCCGTCAGATGAAGATATAGACATAGCTGGAGATGCTCATGACAATGATGACACGGACCAGACGCCAGCAAGAAGAGAGGAAGGTGTCATATGAGTAGGTTGTAAAGGGCGGAATGAAAGACAGCCACGCCCACCTATTGTTATAAGCCACGCCCACCTATTGTTGTAAGCCACGCCCACCTATTGTTTTAAGCCACGCCCCCTATTGTTCTAAGCCCCGCCCCTTTTGTCTCCGAGCCTAGTCTGGCACCTGCCATTCTTTTGTTTCTGTAGCGCCTATTGTTGTAATTCTTTTGTTTCTGTAGCGCCTATTGTTGTAATTCTTTTGTCTCTGTAGCGCCTAGGGTTGAGGCACCTGCCATTCTTTTGTTTCTGTAGCGCCTAGGGTTGAGGCACCTGCCATTCTTTTGTTCCATAATGTTGAGGCAACCGCCAATCAATTGTTCCTAGGGTTGAGGCACCTGCCAATCAATTGTTCCTAGGGTTGAGGCACCTGCCATTCTTTTGTTCCATAGGGTTGGAGTACCTGTCAATCAATTGTTCCTAGGGTTGGCGCACCTGCCAATCAATTGTTCCTAGGGTTGGGTCACCTGTCAAACAATTGTTCCTGCGTCTGGGGTACCTGTCAATCTAGTGCTAATGGGCCACCCCCTGGTCCTTTGTTCCCCCTAGTCTTTTGTTCATACATCAAAGAACAATGGTCCTTTGTTACTGGCGCTAGGTCATAAACACATTATACCGGCGCACAAAATCATAAACTCATTAAATCGCCGTACTATGAAAAGACTATCATAAACTCATGGTCATTAAGACCCCATACTATGAAAGGACTGTCATTAACTCATAAGACGCCGTACTATGAATAAGCTATAAAAGTGCCGTCAAAACCCCATTATACCGAATGACGCACTTTGAAAGGCCATATAAATACTCTCATTTAATGCATTGTTTCATGAAATGAACTAACGAATGAATGAGCGACCGAATGACTTAATCGATGAATGAGTGCAACATCAGAAATAACTAACGATTCGTTGTCAATTTGTCTCTTTTTTCACCCACCGCAGTAGAAACCAACAAATCAGAAGAAGATACAATCGAACATTTGCCGAGATCTGCGTCAGAGTATTGTGGACTTACGAGAGTAGAGAAATGCGATGGTAATGTCTACACTCTACACTTCCATTGACAGTGGAAAAGACTTCTCGTCATGATGGATAAGACATTGCAGCAAGACTGTAGCCATTGATGCCACCACCTTTAAGATATAACCTTGTTCTTTGGAAGTTCTGCAATGTGGACTATTTTGAATTCTTCCTTGGACACCTAATTCAATTATGTTACCTTGATTTTTTGTCTGTATATTTTTGCTAGCTGTTAATGATCAGTAAACTGACATCCACTTATAGGCTACTATCTGTTTAGAAAAGCCGAAGAACAACTGAAGCTCAATCTGTTATAAATCTCATAGAACAATCTTAGCGTTTTCTATTGATGATGATAATAATGTTGGTTTGGGGGGGGCGTGGCGCATTGGATAACATCTGTCACAGAGACCGAGAGGTACCGAGTTCGAGCCCCGTTGGGTGGATATGCTTTGTAGGTTGCTATTTGTGCCGTTGTATTGCAGGCTGTCTGTTCTGTTAGTAGTTAAGATTTCAATTGCATAACATGTAAATGTACAAGCGCAGTGCGTTTGTCAGGTGCTTATCAAAGAAAAATTATTATTATTATTATTATTATTATTATTATTATTATTTATATTATTATTATTTATATTATTATTATTATTATTATTATTATTATTATTATTATTATTATTATTATTATTATTATTATTATTATTATTTTTATTATTATTTTTATTATTATTATTATTATTATTATAATGAGAAATGATACTGTGTAATGTAGTCGTGATTATGATGATCATGATGATCATGATGATCATGATCATGATGATGATGACACTGTGTAATGTAATGACTGCAATTTATGTAACAGTGTCGTCGTTGTAACTGCAATATTATCATAATCATTATAATCGATGATGCTCCGAAGTCTGTTTTTTTAAATCAAAATAGAACCAAGCAATTTCTATGTGAAGCCATCATTGCTTCCTTATTGAAACTCGATATACTGTTGTCTCTAAATTTTAATTTGCTACAATAAGATACAGACAAAGAACATCACTAATTGTATTACTTGTTTTAATTGGCTTGCTCTCTATCGTTATCGGTTGACTTTATATCAATATACTCTTTACTATCCAATGAGGGACTTTCGGGTAAATGTTAACAAATAGGTGGCAGCAGCAGCAAGTGCACCTTAGTATATATTATCGCTCATTGCGTTCAGTGTGTGGTCAGAGCGATCTGTACGAAGCGTTATGTTTGTTTTGTATTTGTCTCGAAATGCCTTGCTGTTGTGTACCTCACTGCAGCAGTAATCGTGATGGACATAGATTCCCTAGTGATGATGCACTGAAAAGGCAATGGATTGTTGCAGTTAAACGTCAATCCTGGACCCCTACAAAGGCCAGCGTCGTGTGTAAGAACCACTTCACAGCGGACGACTACATAACAGCAACATACTACGGTTTGGACACTAAAGTGCATTATTACCCAAGTAACCCATGGAATATATTTCGCCCTCCACTCATTTTCTTTCCTCTTGTTCATGACTGTAATATGTGTAACTGTTTTGTAAGACGTAGGGCACTCTATTAGTTCCGGGGTCCCAAATATACACACTGGGCGCAGCTTGTACTACGTGCGCTGCCTGCTTTGGCGTCAAATTTTCAGCCTCAAATTGCCGGCCAAATTACAAACGACAATAAACCCTAACCGACCCTCACAACGCCACTTTCTGACCAGCTGCTGCCGATGGCCCGAGGCTTCTATGGCTGTGTGTATATTTGGGACCCCGGAACTAATAGAGTGCCAGACTTAGTAGCAATATAACATGACTGCCAACTATTCCATTAATTTAAGGATATGTGGAAACACGGACCAATTCTAGTGTTTCTGTAACAAATTCTAACAATCTCATTTCTGTCAATAATGTATTAGCTGAATCACCTTTGTTTGGAATTGTTTTGTGAAATTATTATGCTTTTGGTATGAACTGCTTAGTAATTTTCTAGCTTTAGATGGAAACTCAGCAATGTTTAATGCTGTTTATTTATTTATCTTGTGTAATAGTGTAGTGTCTAATACCATTTATTTGATGATATTAAGAATATATTTATATATATTTATATTCTGTGTAGATGATATTAACTAACTTGCTTACGCAATATTACACAGGTTGAGAGACATATTATACTTGATAGAAGAAACTCCACAGGTGCATGGCTTCAATGATATTGTAAATTTTATTATCCAAATATGTTTTAACTGCTTACTTGATTGAATTATTTGTTATTTCCTTGTAACTTAGAGAAGGTAACTAATTACATTAATTAGCGTGCATTTCATGTTTTCCATTCAGGAGATGAACCTCAGATACACCGCCTGAAGAGAAATGCAGTGCCAAGTGTGTTTCCTTGGACCAAAGCTACTGAGATTCCTGAGGCAACAGCATCGAGAGAGCAGCGGGCAAAGAAACGTTCCTCTACTGCTACACTAAAGACTACAAGAAAAGAGAAGCAGAAACGACTCGTGTCGGAACAGGATCTACCCTTTGCTGCAGAGGAGATAGTCGAGTTGCCTGAAGAGACTTTGTGTGAATCTGTCGGTTCGTCTAATGAATTAAATTTGTGTACTGTAGAAGTGCAAACGACAATTAGTATTGTTAATGACATGGTTGATAGTAGTACGCAGTCATACCAAAGTAAGGAGCGTTTTTCTTATTCAGATTTCGTTACTGATGACAAGGGCATCCATTATTTTACTGGTTTGGAAACCTTTGATAAGTTTTTGTTCGTATTGAATACTTTGGGGCCAGCTGCCAATTGTTTACGGTATCTTTACGGTGCTGTAAGTCTTAATGTAACTGACCAGTTTTTCCTTGTATTAATTAAATTGCGCCAGTACATTCCAAATTTTCAGTTGAGCCGCATGTTTGGAATTTCAACAAGTGAAGTTTATAATATTTTTTTCACTTGGGTTAGGTTCATGTCTTTACAATGGAGGGAGATTTCAATCTGGCCTTCACAAGATGTTGTTCGGTTTTATTCACCCACAGATTTCACAAGTAAATTTCCAACGACTAGAGTGATCATTGATGGAACTGAATGTCCCATAAAAAGACCCAAGATGCCAAGTGCACAGCAGTCAACATTTTCTACCTATAAAAATCGAAATACTGTGAAGGCTGTAATCGGGTCAACACCAGGTGGATTGTTATCTTATGTTTCGCCAGCATTTGGTGGTTCAACAAGCGATAGACAAATTGTTGAACGTTCAGGCTTAAATATCATGTGCAATTCAGGAGATTCAGTTATGGCCGATAAAGGTTTTAATGTTGAGGATCTGTTTCTCCCCTATAACATATCATTGAATATTCCAACTTTTTTCAGGAAAAAAAATAGAATGACTAGCGAAACAGTAAGGAAGGATAAGAAAATTTCTTCTAAGAGAATTCACATTGAACGTATAATCGGGTTGGGTAAAACGTATAAAATTCTGAAGAATTGCATGAATTCAACTGAGACTATGCTTTCTGGAGATATAATATTTGTGTGTTACATGTTATGTAACTTCCGTTCAGGGATTGTTTCAAGAAATGCTTAATGAAAGCTTCAAGATCCCATTAGAGTTGTAATGGATGTCAAAAAGTAAATTGCTGTAACTGAATAGTGTGGTAAGTCGATGGTGATCAAGAGTAAATTTTTAATAAGTTTTATAACAGTTGCATTTCAATGACATTGTTTATTAATCGAAATATTGTACACAAAAAACAAAGTACTTTTAACTACTGTTCGCACAAGTTGCAGAACTATACGAACTGCTTACATTTTGTAATTAAATGTGTGCTGTCTGCTGTTTCTGTACAGGTGATAATTTAGAAGTGCCTTCATGAAGTGATTGTCGTAAAAATGTTTCAGTTTATTTGTCATAGTAGATATGAAGATGTCATTTCGTTTAATGCGTACTGTTTTCATGTCTAACTGTGTGTATACAACAAAGTCACAATATTCTCTGCCAGTACACAGTAGCTGACCTTGCACCTGATAATAATAATCATGATTGTCTCTCAAACACAAACTATCATTCTCCATCACAAGATATGGCACAGTAACATCATTAATGACACCATGGCGAGCTGAATATGGACATTTCACTTCTAGCACGATGATATCATTAACCAGTCCATCAGGACTGGCAGCGAGAAATGGCAAAGCTTTGCAAACAAAAATGCCACACTCCCGCACCTGAACATTGTTCTCAGAGTTGTAGGCCATTACAGCAACAGCTTCATACTGAAGTCCATATCTAACTGACGCAGTTGAAAATTGAGCAGGCGTCATCAAATTTTTACACAGCATATCCATATCGGTCCTACTAGTAGCTTTACAAATACGTCCAAAATTGGAAGAATGAATTCTCTTCCGCCTTTCTTCCTTCCATGCTACATTTGAGACTTGTCCCCTTGTTTGGATCTCTAACTGCTCAGCTTCAATGGGTGTTATGGCGTCAACTTTCAGATACTGTAAACACATAGACTCCGGAGAAGTGCAAAAGTAATCATGATCATTGTAGAATGCATAAAGGTTACACGGAGGAACAGTTTGCAAAATGGGCATAGTTGGAGATTTATGTGCAAAGTTGATGCATGTATTACGGAAAAATGCAGGATAGGATTTTAGATTTTTGAAGTCACTTGCGCGTGGATCATAACTTGACTGTGAGAATATGCTGCTGATCAATGAATTGGGACGCAAATTCAGAGCAGTACTTTTTTGTGGAGAGCCTTTAAATCTCTTGCATTTATTAAAGGTTTGTAGTTTCTGTGTACATGTTTCATGCAGCACAACACAGTTACCCATTGATATCTGTGATAAGCCATAAAACAGAGCACATACATGCTTACAATGTGCCGTTGGTCCCATGCCAACAGCACACTCACACTGGCACTCTACTATAACACCTGATATGTCTAAAACTATGTCAACAACATAAATAACAGATTTCTTCATTTCAGCACAAAATCGTGCGCGAAAGTAACAGTTTGTGTTTTCTTCCGCTACACGTAGCGAAAGCAGATGACGATCCTTGTAGAGGTTGACAGCTTTGTCGTCCAGACTTTTGCCGATTGCCTGCAGGTAGCTTGTAGCATGAGCCTCACGAAATGTCACAAACTAGAAACAGACCAAAAAAACCTGACCGTTAGACGGGAGTGTGTAAGCACAATGTTACATGTATCACCCACTATGGCTGATTTGATCCTGCATAATATTATGTTTATATCATACTGCATAGTGATATCATTTATTTCTCATACAGTGCAGATATTAGGCCGTAGTGGTTTGTTGATTAGAATAAAGTAATTTGTTATTTCTCCTAAACGAAGTTTGTTTTTTCTTCCCATTACTATTCTTTAATGGATACAACATACTTTATGAGCCATAGCAGAAGTTCACATCTCTCCGGGACATAAGTCTGTGTGCTCTCAAGATTTTGTGACAAAGTCAAACACAAAGAAAGAATTCATTGCTACAATAATTTCAATTCAATAGAAAGCGACATATTTTCTGCTAAGCAAATGAAATTCAACCTCAGTTGCCTCAGTTACATCCTTGTACAAGCTGACATCAGGTGTCTTGAGTGTGTATTCTGTTACGACATCGGAACATCCAGACATAGCATGGAAGGACTCCAACCTGAGAAACACGAGCAAAGTTTAAGCTCACTTTTCAATAACCAACTGTTTCACTAGTAAATTATTAAATTACCAACAAATGAGCTTATGAAACACAACATTATAAAAAAAATGAAAAGACATCGTAAAACAGATATCAATGGGTAACTGAGTTTCTTATAAAACAACATTTCTGCACATTTCCTCACTTGTGCTCAGTTCAAATAAATTGTCTTTCTCATTATTAAGATCAGTTAATGCATTGACATATCTAGAACATTATATTACACCAATGTAATTGTTTTTAACAAATGTAATATCATTAAATGTTTATATTAACACCATTAAATCTCGCTATTCTATGACGGCAAAATGAAGTCCTCAATAACTGATTTAGATTTATTTAAATACTGTAATGAAATTATGTAATCTACTGTAGGTTTTACTCAATAATTATTGGGGAAAACTTGACGCCGAAGCAGGCAGCGCATGTAGTACAAGCCGCGCTCAGTGTGTATATTTGGGACCCCGGAACTAATAGAGTGCCGGATACGGCAACCAAGAATATGTTACAAAATTGTTACAAACTTACTAACTACATTCTGCAAGAATTCGAGCATAAAAATATGTACATATAAGAAATAATACGAGCAGTTCTGCTTCAATAGCTTGTTTGGTTCGAGTCATATGAAATAAACATCTTTACCTTGCAACTAAATCTTTCTTCCTTCCCCCTAGCCTCAGGTTTCGACGCTTTAATTCAGACCTTAGCTGAACCAGGGACAACGTTCCGTACTGTTTTGAAGAACTTCCTGCTTCTGGTTCCATTTTAAAACGCTATTTATTAATTTTCTTTAATTATTTGTCTCCATTATCTATACGTAAACAATGAGCGATAATAGATACTAAGGTGCACTTGCTCGTGGCGCATCTATCGACAAAATAGAGAACTAGAGCCCTGAAAACTCCTCATTGCTAATAGCACTTTGGTGTACAGACATCTAAGAAACATATTACAAAGTATATTATAAGAAAGATCCAAACAATGAATGTCTTGTGCATCAGGCTGTAGGCTGGAGAGACTATGCGGTCATAGGCGCTGGCACGGAGGGAGTAGTGGATTGGTTTGGTTTGTGGTTGTAGTGGGGCAGGACGTGGCTCCGGTGTGGCAGGTAAGGTGGACTCTAGGTTAAAACGTACTCTAGAGTACATCATACCTAGGCACAAACGTACTCTAGAGTACATCATACCTAGGCACAACGTACTCTAGAGTCCACCGCGCCTACAGGTACCTCGGACTCTAGAGTACGAAATGCCTAGCCGACATCCAGGCATAACGTACTCTACGCAGATAAGGTGTACTCTAGGCTCAACGTATTGTCGAGAACATTATGTACCCCAGATTTCACACTGTATACCGCGGGCATTGCGTACTCTAGTTAGGCTAAGCCATAGAAGTTACGTATTAAAAAAATTAAAGACTTTAAAATGGTAGCGAAATTAACAGTAACTACAATTTTTATATTAAATATAAATAAACAACAATGAAATACTTTTTGAAAATTTTATAGTTTAGTTTATGGGTGGTGAAGCAAATTATTCACAAATCCATCAAATCCTTCACAACTTAGCAACAAATCTTTTTAGTAACCAACTTTCTATTAAAGTGGCCTTCAGCACCCAAACTTCTTAGGCAACAAATATCCCTAGCAATTAGTGTCAAGGTGAGCCCAAAGTCGTTAGCTACAGAACGTCTAAACAAAACAACGAGCTCCCTTAAAAACCAGACTCCTTAGCAACCAGCATTTCTAGCAGCTAATCTCCTTAGAAACTAGCTTCAATGTCAGCCTCGATTCGTAAACTAAGCTCATGGTAGAAAAAGAGAAAGCGAGCAAGAGGGATAGCCTATACGTAGAAGTCAGTAAATGAAGACAATATGGAAAAGGGGTACAAGAAGAAGAAAGATTTTCGGTGTTGGTTTATGTTATAAAACTTTTTCCTACACATTTAAAGTCTCAAGTAAAAGTATACAAGTACGGTCTCAAGTACATGTATGAGTACAAGTACTTAGAAACTGTACTCAAGTACAAGTACCCTGTACAGCATCTCTGATTATTATGTGACGAGAGAGATAATGCAATGGTTACTGGAGTTAATGGACTTCAATGGACTTCTTCCTTCTTTGCGCTCTACCATCCTCTCTGGTGGCATCTCTCTACCTCCTTCTCTCACCAGAAAAACCTTCATGTTCTCTCGGAGTACCTCGCACTGGGAGTGCTTCTGAAGGCCTATGCTGAGAGAAGCGCTTTATAAACGATCAAATACAATACAATACAATAAAATACAATGTCGCTTTTCAGATAGGAAATGCTCTTCGTTGTCCGGCGTCCAAGTTCATAACCCACACTCTGTCACATATCTGCTTCCTGATTCTACTCGCTGCTGCCACGTTTCGGTTGGAGGAGAAGTCATATCCAATCGTGTCAGCCAATTCATCGATACGAGATTCCTTCGATCGTCGATTCGAAGACCAGACCAGTCCAGAACAGGTCGAGGCTTTCCTCAAGGGACACTTCCGACCGGCCAACATCCTCATGACGAACGTTCAGATATGCCTCATGTTTTGGGTTTTAGGTAAGAATATACCTTCGTAACGAAGTGCCTCCTGTTCTGGGTCTTAGGTAAGAATATATACCTTCATGCCGAATGCCACGAAATGCCTCCTGTTCTGGGTCTTGGATAGGAAAACCTTCATTACGAATATCACGAATGTTCTGGGTTTTGGGTAAGAAACTAAGAATACCTTCATGACGAATGTCACGAAATGCCTCATGTTCTTAGGAAAGAATACCTTCATGACTATAATGTCATAAAATGTCTGCTGCATATGATTGGAGAGCACCAGCGGCTCGAGTGTCTTGTGTCTCAGTCTCTTTCAATGATTTTATATCATATCTAATCTATATCTATCTAATCCAATGCAGTGGTGTAGTGGGGGGACGTGGGGAACGCCGTTCCCCCACTTTTTTTCTTACACTATGCAAAATTCTTGCAAGATTGCACTTTTTGCTTACTTCAATATCCAGGCGTTCCCCCACTTCATTTTTTAGGACTACACCACTGATCCAATGACGTCTATAGCTAATCTAATCTAATCTAATCTAGTCCAATGACTTCGATAGCGCCGTTATCGTAAGCCCAAGGCGTCAGTTGGTGGTTGCTTAGAGGAAGTATCGATCAAGAGTCGTAATTTATTCAAGAAGCCTGGTGGAAATCCGACCGATAAGAAGAGAGAAACGAGAAGCCAGGCTGCTATACGGTGGAAATGGGAATGCAAGCTGAAAGAGACGAGTCTTCAGCTTGGACCTGAACGTCGTCAAGGAAACCACAGAGCGTAGACTAACGTGGGATCTGTGTCAATTATTCATCGTGCTTTTTCTGTTGTTGGCCCTAAGGTCTGGATTGGGCTTCCTTTGACTCTGTGCTCGTTGCCTAAGGTTTTGTTGATGACTCTTATTCCCATCTTATGTCTGTCCTTGTCTGTCAGCCGGGTCTTGGTCGGGAGCGCCCCTGAGCAGATACCTTGTAGGGCGCTAAATAGATCCATGCACTGAATGAATAAATACAGCTCTTAAATAGCGTTGATTTATTAATAATAATAGTAGCAGCAATAATGATAATTATAATAATAATACCAATAACAATAACGACAATTTATATGGCGCCTTAACGCGGCCATACCGCTACAAGGGCGCCTACATGTGTTCGTAGGTTTGCTGTGGATGGAGTGCAAGCAGATGTACAACTCTGGTCTCCGCGTCTACCTACTCGACAACTACAACTGGATCGACTTCGTTCTCCTCTCCCTCTACCTCTCCTCCTACGTCCTTCGATTCCTCGTCGATCACTGGATCAAGGACGCCTACAAAAAAATTGAGTGCTTGCCTAAGTGAAAGATGGTATTGCTTGAAAGAATTGGGAGCCTGCGAGTATAAAAATTGGTTGTACGCCTAAGTGTGAAAGGCCCAAATAGAATGCCGAGCATGCAAATAATGAATATTCAATGGGCTTTAATGAGCAATGTAGTGCGAAAGAAGAATGGGGAGGGGTAGGCACACGCATGCCCCCTCACGCACGCCCCCACCCAAGAAGAGGCACCCTTGGCCAAATTTAATGGCTGTCTGTTTTGGTGGATGTTTGACCTTTGATCCTTTTATTCGTACCCAAACCCGAATTGGCTCTGATAATGGGCTATAGAATTGGCTGTGATAATGGGATATAGAATTGGCTCTGATAATGGGATATAGAATTGGCTCTGTTAATGGGATATAGAATTGGCTCTCAAAACGGGCTATCATGGTGGGAGTTCCCTTACTACTCTCGTCGATCACTGGATCAAGGACGCCGACAATCGATACAACGGGACCAGCAGGGCCCGCGAGTCCCTTCTCCAGCGCAACGCAACCCTCTTCGATGCCATCAGGCAGGAGATCTATCTCGACTCCGGCAACGAAGCGCAGAGCTACTTCATGAAAGCATGTCGGTCTACTTCGTAGATATCTCTTTTTTGTGCACATAGTATTGTATTGTATTCTATTGTATTTAGAAATTTATAAAGCGCTTCTCACAGTAATGCCCAATCAGAAGCGCTTCCAGTGCGAAGAACTCTGCGAAAAAAGAAACGTCTTAAGACAACGAGAAGAGGCCGAAATACCCCCAGCTAGGATCACGGATCGACTCGTAGAGGGAAGGTCATTCCAGAGCATAGGACCAACAGATGCATAAGCGCGATGCTATTGTCATTCACTCATTTGAGATATTTATATAGCACCCCTTCAAGACTATCTACTCAGGAGCGCTCCCGCGACCAAACCTCTGCAAAACAGAACAGTCTTGAGGTGAGAGAAGAACGTGACCGCAAGTGCTCTAGACATTAGGCGTATAAATCCAGAGGGAGCCCATTCCAGATTGCAGGGCCGGCAACAGAAAAGGCACGGCGCTACGTAATAGATGTCCGCGACCGGGAGACAAGAAGCTCAACCTGCTTAGAGGAGAGAAGAGAGCCAAGCCACGACGCTGGACGCTCAGGGTGGAGCAGGGACAGGGTTTGAATTGTCAAATTTGAAATGGGGTGTGGGGCGGGGGTGGAAAGAATCTCACATGTCCGGATGTCTCGACAGGAATTTCTTACGTACCTAAAACCGGTATACGTGCTGAATTGTAATGGGTGCGAGTGCACTCGATACTTGGCTGTGTCAAAAAATTGAACAATGAAGAATAAGTTTACTAACTTACTGGAAACTCATGATTTTTATTTTCATCAGATGTATAGCTCTAGCAAAAAATTAGGATCTTTACAAACACTGAAGTGGTATGAATGAAAACTGCGAAAAACAAAAGCAATTGTTATCACTAACTAAGCAAATAAGATACATTGAACCACTGAAAGCTGCGCTGAGGTTTCACTCCTCCAAATGTAAGTTTTGGGAATTAACTGGAGAGTTTGAAAAATGAATTGTGAGGGGTTGAATCCTTCCAAACCACATCCCTGACAATTTAATCCCTGTATCGTATCACCTCTTTCAGATGCGCTCGTAATCGTAATAAACAAATGTCTAAATAGCTACTGTAAGCGAAGCGCAGGGCAACAGCTTATTCACTAGCGCTGCGTCGTATAAGAGGGATTGATCAGAGATACCAAGCGAAGAAAGAAGTCCGGCCAGAAGACGATGGGATGGAGGCTGAGATCTCATATGCGGGTTTCGTATACTAAAGAGCTACATACATGTAAAAGTTGGGCACCAGATTATTCAGGAGCGCTGCTTCGTGCCAGAGAAAATGAGGGAGAGGAGTGGCCACTGCGGGTTTCGTTTAAGACGATGGAAGACTGGATGACCATGATGATTGCTTTATTATGACTAAAATGCCGCTAAACACTTTATATCCAACAAATATTCTTGTGACAGGTTATAAATAGAATACATTGATCACTTGACACACACACAAACGCAAACGCACACGCACACACACACACACACACACACACACACACACACACACACACACACACACACACACACACACACACACACACACACACACACACACACACACACACACACATGAGCAACATCTAAATATTATAGTGTAGGTTCGTAGGTATATACAAACATACAAGTATATATACACATATATAATATATATATATATAATATATGTACATCCATATACATATAAATATATATATATATATGTACATATATACTATTGTGTGCATATATATTAGGGTGGCCCTTAGAACTGAAAGTTCAAAATAATCATATGGCAGCCTTCCAATCTATTCCAATTATGAAGAAAACACTATGAGCAAAAAATCTTTGCAATTGGTCAATATTCAGGGGTGGCCCTGGAGCTCTCAATTTTTAATAATACGCGAATAAACTTCCAGAAGCGCAAGAAACGATCACACGAGGAGCTCGCAGTCTATACAAGCCATGCAAGTAGGCCTAGTTCAGGATAGGCCTACTGATTCCTCATCAAGTGATGCCGAATTAAGTGATGAAAATGATGGAACTGATGCTGAACGTAAAGGGAAAAACCAGTGATACTAACAGTAGTGACAATGAAGCATCTGAACCTAAACGAGCCACATCCAATATTCTGTCTCCTGGTCTGAAATCGGCTTTGGGTAGAACCAAGATTTCGTCAGGGAACGCTATATTCGTTCTTAGCAAATTGGCTTCCAGCCTTGGTCATGATGTCAACTATTTGAACAGCAACCGAAATCCCAGAAAATGAGCCAGGGCAAGCAACATAACCACCAAATCGAACAGCCGTTTTGTTCTTTTAACTGTTCATTATGACGGGAAGTTACTGGAGGATCTGACATCACATGAGACATGTTGATCGTTTTCCAGTTCTTATCTCAGGTGTAGGAGTTGAACAGTTACTGGACATTCCAAAACTATCCTCAGGAACAGGCTCAGCCCTAGATGTCGTCCAGTGTTTGAGAGAGTGGAATAATCAGTATCAGGTTTTCGCTTTGTATTGTACCTATCAATCTATATATAGCGCCTCTCGCAGTGCACACCAATCAGAGGCGCTCCCAGTGCGAGAGACCCAGAGAAAAGAAAGAGGTCTTGAGACAACGAAAAGAGGCCCATCAGTTAATAAACAGGAACGTGTCAAAGGAGGAAGCTGGTTCCGTAGTGCAGGGCCAATGAAGGCAAAGGCTCGCGCTATAGCCATGGGCAAGCAACAGCTTGTGCTTCGATACGACAGGCTGTGACACAGGTCATCGCTCAGGTGCATGTTGCTTGATGGAGCAGGAACTGAATAAAGATCTCCTTTTTCTGGCATGTCGCCACCACGTTATTGAACTATTATTGTTGGAGCTGCATTCCAAAAAAACACTTCATTGGAACTTCTACTGGACCCGATAACCTTCTTTTCAAGAGGTTTCAAGCGTATACTGGCAATTCATTGAAAGCGACAAATTTCACACAATCATCGGATCCATCGGTGGAATCTTTGGTGGCCATACACCGTTCTGACGTCTTGGAATTTGCTCAAAAATATGTGGCAACTAAACAGCCACGAGAAAATTACACAGAATTTATCGAACTGTCAGATGTCTTTCTAGGAGATGTTCCAGCTCGTGGAATTCGGTTTCGAATGCTTCGAGCTATGCATCGGGCACGATGAATGGCAAAAGCTATCTACACGATAAAGATTTGGTCTTTTCAAGAGGACTGCTGCAGAAGAACGCAGCATTCCTGGTATTGCCATCTTTTCGGTTGTTGTCTACTTGAGAGCCTGGGTAACTTCGCCAACTTGACTCTCATGGAAGAACTTCTAATATACCCACATACAACGATTTCTGCTGCTACAAGCAAGAAGCTAGGGCTTTACTCTATGGTATCTGTCTGAAGAGCCTATTGGCTTGCCCTTTTTGACCCAAGAGTATCCAATGACTTTTAGAAACTGATGATTGCTGCAACGGAAGAAGTAGCCTATGCTGCAATGGAAGAAGTAGTATCGTCCGCCGATAAGACCCAGTGTGAAGTGAGATGCCGTTTTTGGCACCAGCGGTCTCGAAAAGTTCTGCACAACTAACTCCAAGAAACTGTCTCAGGTGCTTGGTATGCAAGAATCGAGCCTTTCCCGTGGTAGGCCCAGTGGTCTGGAACGGGCTCCTCCAGGTGATACGCCTGCTCCCTGGGACTCTTATTGAAGCTTTCTTCACTATAGACTCAAAACTGTACTTTTTGGTCGTGCTGGAGTCGGAAGCGGCTCTGAGTAGTCCTCTTGAAGGGGCGCTACGTAAATTTATGAATGAATGAATTTATGAATGAATGAATGAACTATAGTATATCTCTTAGCCAACTTAGTAAAAGACTGAGTGACAGTGAATATGCTGAATAATTTTTTTTCATTTTGTGATTCAAGTCGTAAAATCGTATTACATAAGAAATTTAAGAGCTCGAGGGCCACCCCTAAATGTTATAAAATTCCAAAGTTTTTTGTCACAGAATTTTATTTCTATAATTGGCATAGATTGAACGTATGCCAGACTAAATTTTATGATTTTTATATTTTGACTGTATGCTAAGGGCCACCCTAATATATATGCATATGTATTTAAGTGACAGTCTATGAGATGTACGTTTAAATTAATTTCTATTTGCAGCCAGGTTTTCGTGGAAGCCAGACGATCCGGAGATTGTCTCCGACGTTCTATTTGCCGTGGCGAATGTACTCAGCATAGCGCGGACGACTTACCTCATGCCGGCCTTTGAGGTTCTCGGGCCTCTTCAGATCTCTCTCGGTCGCATGATCGGAGATATCACCCGCTTCCTCGTCCTTTTCACTCTGGTAGGTCGGCGTCTCCGGACCGCCCCGAGTAGCGCCGTGTTTGCCGAGCGCAGCGCCTCGATGGACTTCCTTCTAATTGCGGCGTCTAAGGGGGGGGTGCTCGGGATAAGATTTTTGAGGGAAAGAGGAATCGGTTCTTAGAGGGTGGCAACATCTAGATTAGATTATGATAAAGGCGCTATAGAAGTCGTTCGATTAGATCTCTTATGGCATTTTGTACACATTGATTAATGCTGGTATTCAGTATTGTTCTATATAATTATGCCATTATCTAACAGCGAAGCATTGATCGATGGCGCTAAGCAATTGTGGGCCAAGGATTTCCCTGGAAGCGACCAACGATTGATGTATTACGTACGTATATGACCCAATTATATAGTGCCGTTCAAGAACTTCAAAAAGGCGCTAAATGATTGATGTCCTGTGCATGCGAATATCGCTGTATAGATGTGACCGAATTAGATGGGTTTCATTATCAATTCAATTCCAATATTAACCTGACAATCAATCGACTGGAATTTATATAGCGCCCCTTCAGGGTCTCCACTACCAAGGCCAGGCGGAAGAGAACAGCCTTGAACAACAGTAGTGATAGAACGGACAGGTTTAACTACGTTTTAAAATCGATTCTTTCAATCAATCAATCAATGTGTTTAGTGATTACTATTGAACTGTACCATATGTGTGTGTTGGTGCCCAATCATTATCTTTAGCCTGTGCCACGAGTCTTGGGCAAGCACACCTTAATCTGTCGTTCTTACCTGTTTCAGGTGTTACTTGCCTTCATGGTTGGCC
>JACEVL010001676.1:0-26570 GCA_020284085.1 Aporrectodea caliginosa
TCTAACATTCACTTATTTCTATAGCGCCGTTATAGTAATGCACGTGAGTGATGTATTGTAAAAAGTACTTGAACAACATATTTAATGCATATTTTTTACGTTGACCACCATTAAATATAATTATTTATACAGACACTTTCATGAGATTATACATTAATGTGTATAGGGCTGAAAAATGTGTTATCGTTACCTTCTTGCTTCAGTAAAGGTTTGCAAAGAAGTGTTAGGCTTATTGTTCCTTTTATACACGTGCTTTTTTTACTTTGTTAATTTGTTACGATAGCGGTAATATAATTATAATGGCAACAGTATATCTTTGCTTTGGAGTGTTAATGAAGAGCTTGTGAAAATATGCGCTGTATACCATACCATGCTATAACGTCACATCACAAAACAGGGGTTTTAAGTGGTTCTGAAGACAGTCCGATAGCCTTCATTCATTCATTCATTTCAGATATTTATATAGCGCCCCTTCAAGGTCTCTACTCAGAGGCGCTCCCGACTACAGCGCGGACACTGAATCGGAGTTTCACGCCGAAGCGCATGAGCAATTGCGAGTGAAGGACTTGCCCAGGGTCCCTACGCGGCGGACTTGAGGTAGATTCGAAGCCGCAACCCTCCGGCTGCAAGTCACCAAATATACCCCTTGAGATGGATTCGAACCCGCAACCCTCCGGCTGCAAGACACCGAACATACCTCTACACCACCGCGTCTGTGTTAGAACCACTAAAAGTTAACATGTAATGCTTAATAGCCAAATTTTCCTAGCTTCCTCTTAAAAGTCGTGATAGTGTTCACTGAGACAGTACTATCATCCACGCCATTCCACGAATCTATAACTCTTGCACTGAAGAATTTCTGCCTTAATGTTCATTTCGGTTTCCTAAATAATTTAGGCCTATACGCATATTAGGAAACTGTTTTATTACTAAATGGCCTTCATAACATTAGTGCTTTGTATTGTGAAGCGTTTGATTACATTACACAGCATTACAGTATTGCATTAGTTTACAAATTACGAAGGGATTTAGTTTACTCTGAAATGTAAAACCTCTTTTCTTTACACTGGGTTTCTTCTACAGTGGAACCATTATCCTGGAAACTTACCGCTGCCGTTGTTACAGTACACTTAAAACTCTTCGTCCGTTTACGACAAGGTCATTGGGATTATCTGAAAACATCTACACGAATAAAAACATCTTCTTGGTTTTGTTGATTTCGCGTTTTTATTTGCAGAAGGTACCTGGATATAATTCTATTCTATTCTATTAACGGGCTTATAAAGCGCCTCTCACAGTACAACCTAACCAATACGAAGGGCCCTAGAAAAAAGAAAAGTCTTAAGAGAACGAGCGGAAACAGTAGTGCCTCCAGATAAGATCGCAGCACGAGTTATAGCAGTAAGGTCATTTTCCACAGCAAAGGGCCAACAGAGGCATAGGCTGCAGATATATTCAACCTCCTGGAACTACCGAAATCTCCTCAAATACGACACAAACAGTTTCTGGTGTTCAACGAATGTGTTCTTGTGGCTGTCAGGGCCGTTCACGTCGCCCTCCTCCTTTATCCATGCTTGGGACTGGCACTGGAGAGACCTTCAGAATAAAACGAGGGGCATGGGTATAATATGTGATCTGCATCAACGTATGGTTTTATGTATGTGGGTGTGGTTGTGGTCTGTACGAGCGAAGGGACTGGAAGTGAATGTAGGGTGGTCCGGGGAAATATGGACACCTTAAGAATTTTTCATCATTTGAGCAGTCCATACACATGTAAAAAAGATATTATTGTATAATATGAAGCAGAATTGCTATATCTTTTAATAGGACAACTGCATTTTGTGATATTCTAAAATGTTATTGGTTGAGAACAAAAAGAAATATTTTATAAAGTGTCCATATAACCCCAGGGTGTGGGGCAATACGGACACAGTATGTCCACTTTACCCCACATATGTCCATAACAACATCATCATTATAGACTACTAGTATCAATCTTTTGAAAAGCAGAGGGATTTAATTTTGCGCAGCAAGGTAACAGTTTAGGCATATAACAAACATGTTTGCCTATAGTTTATACAGGAAAACCTTACTAGAATTAATATGGACAGGAAATTATTCCAAAAGGACAGGTTTACTTTAGAAATGTAAACTTCACAATTAACTTGCAAATACGAAAGCCAAGCCAAAGCAAAAGATAAACATAAAAACTCATTACAGTCAGTCTTGCCCAGAGATTGCATTTCTGGCACGAAATCTAACTCTTAGCAGAAGCTGAAAATAAGACAGCACAATAGATATCAGTGTCATCTTCTTCATCTTCTTCAATGTCAGATAGTTTTCTTTTCTTGTTATCTTTTTCTTAATTTTCCTTTCGACTATTTTCTTTCCTGTTTTCTCTTCTGTGTTCTTTCCATTTTTCTCTTCATTTATCTTTCATTAACCTTCCGCATTTTCTTTTCCATAATATTTTCTTCTTTCTTTTCCTTGTTCTTTCCAGGTCCTTTTGAAGGAGTTATCTTCTTTTTATTATCCATCTAGTTTAACTTGCGGAAATCTTGAATGCACGGCCACAGGCTAAAATGTCAAATCTTGCGACGACTAATGCGATCACTTACAATCATTCAATCGTCCTGAAACTTGGCAGATAGACTCGTCCTCGCAGACACTTCATTCTATTAAAATTTCAGCTCCCCCAAAAAAGGCTAGCTTATAGAATCGGGGACTCAACTTTTCGAATCGGGGAATCACCTTTTCCCATCGATATCTATATTTAGAACGTTCTAAATATAGATATCGGGCGCGACGTACAATGAACGCGGACTATATATTTGTAGAGGTGACTGCTTCATAAGACGGATTATAGGATACTAGATGGATATAGTAAAAAACTTTGTTTTTACTATTGGCTGTATTTTATTCCCTTCTAACATGGTTTTAGATTGTGCTACGAGAAACAATTCGCTTTTTCTCCTACTAAATTCCATGACGAATCACTAAAGTGATTTTTGCATTAAGAATGTCTGAAAATGATGTTTTCGGCATTTCTGTCTCTGCAGCTGTTGATGGAACAAGATCATCGTTGACCTGATAATACTGCTGGACTGCTGAGTCGGCTGATATTCCACCTCTTGTTGCGGCTTTAAAATTGTTGGATGACCCAAAACTGTCTTCATAGAACTTACACATCTTTTCAATTTCAGTTTCCTTCGTAAGGTCGTACGTGGAGCATTATAATCTTTGGCAGCTTTCTTTAACGACATTCCACCATCAACGGCAGCGACAGCAATACCTGCATCTTCTCCTGACCATTGTGCTCGCAAATTCTTGTACAGTCTAACCATTTCTCTATTTAAAAAAAACCTTGTTACTAGGATATAGGGCTAGGCACAAGTTTGGGCGGTAGGTCTAATAATACAAATGAAATAGGGCTATTCCTAACACTTAGGTAATCATATCGGGGCAATATGGACATTGCACAGTGTTATATGGACACTGGTCATATTACCCAGACTAGTAGTGACCATATAGCCCCAATTGAGTAGCAGTAACAATTTTGTGAAAATGGCGTTCTACCATGTGCAATGCAATTAATAAAAACTAGGTTTTGAAGGCCAGATGCAATAACAAATCAATGGAAATTTTATGAAAATTTCATCCAACAAAATCATTGTGAAAAAATTGTAAGTTATGCTCACCATTTAATTTATGAAAATATGTCAAATATTGAAAAAATTCGAGGAAAATTCTAAGCTCAACAAGTAGTCTTCTCGCTATGATTACGAAATTCACCGGAAACAGCATATATATATGACACTGCACTAGAATTAGCCTACCATAGACTTGATATTTAGCTAGAATGATGAGGTGACCATAAAACCCGGGGTGACCATATTACCCCGGGCGACCCTATATGTTGTAGATGTTACACTTATAATTTATTGCAATTTTACTTAAGTTAGGGGTCGTCCATTAATTATGTCAACAAATTTTAGGCCTTTTTTGACCCCCTCCCCCTTGTCAACAACTGTCAAACATTGACGGACCCCCAAAAATTATGTCAACAATCCCAGACCCCCCTACCAGCAGCGTAGCCAAGCTGAAATTTTTTCCCAAAGACCTTTTTTTAGACATTTCAACTCCGACGACTTTTTTTAGCCATTTTTTATATGACTTTTTTTAGACATTTCGCACATTTTAAGAGTCTGCGTTGATTCATTGTGAAATTTTTGTTTGACGTCAACTTCTCCCGAACCCCCTCCGAACCCCTGTCAACAACTGTCAAACTTTTCCAAACCCCCTCCGCCCCTATTTTGTTGACATAATTAATGGACGACCCCTTATTGCAATTTTAACTACATCTCTTTGGCTGAAATTATGGACTTGGATGGAAGATTTTATTATAGACGACTATTTTACTTCCTATAATAATAATAATAATAATAATAATAATAAGGATTCACAGGTTTTCTTGAAGGTGTGAACGGGAAACTCGAAGATCTGAACAAAAATTCGAATGTGTTTTACAAGAATACAGTAATGTTACAGAAAACGATTACAGCATTCAAAAGCTTAGTCTAAGATGTCTGTCTCGCGCAAAGTAGAAGTCAAAAAACGCCGTAACGTTTTGTCTAAAATAGTAAATCTCACCGTACAGCCAGCATAAAGTTTGCAGGAACGTTTTCACACAAATGCTGCACTAACTTCTGCTCTAATTCATTAATAACCTTGGAAATAAAACGACTGCAATAAAAATAATAAATATATTAATGAAACTTCAATATTCAAGCTTTCTCGACTTCTATGTACAACTTTTCAACGTAAGATAATAACTTTTATGCATTGCTTCGAGATGCAACATTGAGATCTGATGTGATGTATGAATTATTTGACATCAAGAATAATAGTGGTATCAAAGATTATCATTGACATATTATATCAATTAAATTTTTGTGAATCGATGGATCATCAGGAAATCGGACCTCAGATGGCGCTGACCGTGATTGGTTGTTTAATATTGGTTGATTTGATTGGCTGGTTTACCTAGAACAATTGGCAGCTATTGTCAATCATAAGTTAGGACCAGAGTAATGCAATAAACGGCAAACAGAAACACGTAGAACGTCAGCATGGTCTCAACTGGACAAAGATGTTTAGTTGTAAATATTATTTTTCCTGTTTTTGCTAAGCGATAGTATCTATTAGACTAGACATAAATCGATGGCACTGAGCAATTGTGAGTGAAGGAATTGCTCAAGGCCCACACATCCAGCAACCGTCTCAGAGGAGGTGGCTGGAACCCACACATTCCGCTACAACTAATTGGCTACCATGTCACACAATACCACGAAGGCAGGTGGAAGCTACTGCCCATCTGGCCCTTTTTGCGGATTATCACTACTATTTGCCTGAGGTGCAAATGATCCCGTACTATTATTAACATTATAATTATTATTATTATAATTCCATTATTACCATTATTATTATTATTATTATTATTATTATTATTATTATTATTATTATTATTATTATTATTATTATTATTATTATTATTATTATTATTATTATTATTATTATTATTATTATTATTATTATTATTATTATTATTATTACTACTACTACTATTACTATTATTATTATCATCATCAGCAGCAGCAGCATCAGCATCTTCATCATCATCATTGTATCATTATTAGTGACTTCCATCACTCCAATGTTTAATGCATAATGTATCAACCGATGGCGCACCGAATCCGAGCCGCACTCAGATCAGTAACAACGACAATGAGGTCAATATCCATACCAGAATGCACTGCGCTAGCCCCTTGACCCAGTTTCCAGCTTTGCCATTGAGTAATTAACTTCTCTTCGGCATTAATATATATAATTATGCATATATAATATATAAATAAATATATATACATATATATCCACATATATAATTATATGCGAATCGCTGTGTGCTAGCTGGGTTGGACGTCTTAAAAGAGACGGCTGCGGTAGAAAAGATAAAGGATCGGAACAGCTGTTCGTTTCGTTCAACGTCATGCCTCAACGGACGCGCTCATCTGGATGCCGTGGTTAGGAGCGATGCTGTCAAGGCTGTGTGGAAGCGGCCTGCGAGGGTCCTCCATGGTTCCCTGACTCACCCGCATCCGATCGTTCTCCAAGTCCGCCCGTAGACGGTTGTGCAACCGCTTCGATTCGTCGAGCCTGTCGAAGCTGCGGCTCTTCGAGTCCAACCGCTCCTGGTGTCCGCGCAACGGGAACTCCTCCTTCCGCGTCACGAGCTTCTCCAGGGACGAGTAGGACTTCCACGCCTTACACGACATTGCGTCGGAGTTCGCCGCCAGCTTACAGACGATCCTACCATCGTCCAGGAGTCCGTTCTGCAGAAGGTTACGGCGCAGGATGACCTGCGAGTCGAGCAGACGCGCGTCGCTCACCTCTGGTGTGTTCCGGCGGTCAGGACTGCCTTCGGAGCCGGTCGTGCGCCGTCCGCAGAAGGTGAGCTTCCGCCGGCGCGTCTCGAGGGTGAGGAACACGACGCAGCAGGCGACGAGGACCAGCGAAGGCCAGAACATGCTGTGGACGACGTCCGACTTGGAGTATAACTTCTGGATGATGACGTCGTTGAAATTGGCCGTGTTGTAGTAGCAGGTGAAGGAGTACGGCTTAGGCGGGTGGTGCGGCCATTTCGCCGCGTAGGATTCGACCAGTCGCTTGTTCTCCTCCGGATCCTTCTGGCAGACGTGGAAGGAACACTGGAAAACAGAAAACAGTCAAACGATGACGCTGTGTTTTCTCCAATAATCCAATAGCCCAATATGGACAGCCATGTGGGTATACTGTCCACAGCGTTTTTGTGAGCTTCCTAAAATACGCTCTATACAAGCCCAGCTACAAACGCGCATGAAGTGTTCGCGGTTTCGTTTCCTATAGCTAGAGCATATGAGGGCGGATAGCCAGTCCTCTCCCTCACTGTATCATCTTCCCACCGACAGTGTACGGTCAGTGTACTCATTATGGATGAGTTGGCTGGGGCGAGGTGGAATCTCGAAAACAAAATTTGCCATTCATTTGTTCGTGCATTCAATGACTAACTGGTGCATTGAAATACTGACTGTTGGACTGATTCTGTCTATCTATTTATCTACCTGTCTGTCTGTCTGTCTGTCTGTCTGTCTGTCTGTCTGTCTGTCTGTCTGTCTGTCTGTCTGTCTGTCTGTCTGTCTGTCTGTCTGTCTGTCTATCTATCTATCTATCTATCTATCTATCTATCTATCTATCTATCTATCTATCTATCTATCTATCTATCTATCTATCTATCTATCTATCTATCTATCTATCTATCTATCTATCTATCTATCTATCTGTCTGTCTATCTATCTATCTATCTATCTATCTATCTATCTATCTATCTATCTATCTATCTATTTATCTATCTATCTATCTGTCTGTCTATCTGACTCCATCTGTCCGTCCGTCCGTCCGTCCATCCATCCATCTATCCATCCATTCATCCATCCATCCATCCATCCATCCATCCATCCATCCATCCATCCATCTATCCATCCATCCATCCATCTATTTTATACAGTGCCCTTCAAGTTAACTACTCAGATTGCTTTTTGATAGGTTCATCGATTGAATCATTAATCAATCCATCGATATATTTGGTCGATCTGTCAACGGCGTGACCCCATCAAATAGGTGACGGTCAGTTTCCCCTCTCTGCATCATCGGTCCTTGAAAGGGAACTCAATTTTCCTGGGTCTGTACGAAACGATGAATACAGACGTTTTCCTTAATGTTTTCATTACTCCTTCGAGTCGTCAAATAACTCCAATATCCTCTTTCCGCTACTTATCACGCCACCCATTACGTTTTTGTCCATTCGAGTCGTCGCTCTATTTTCTGTGGTTCTCGGGTTTGACGCTCGTGTGTCGCTCTTGATACAACGCTCTACTCAGTTACATCGGTCTTTGGCTGACTTAGAATTCCTAGACTAGGACAAAGATTTTAACAGGGAGGAAGATGAACTACTAATGAGAAAACTGGGAGTGAGGGCGCGCAAGGGCTCCTGGTCTATCCAGTGTGACGATCTTAAAATCCATCTGTTAAAAGTCGTTTTATACGCAATGTTTTTGCCGAATTTAGTATTTTGGCCAAGTAGAAAGTTAGGTAGCATGCCGCACTATTGTGCAGCCTTTAACTGTGGCAATGCCAGCGAAAAAAACATGGCATTTCGTTTTTCCGTTTCCCAAGCGAAGCTACACGGTAGGCGTAAGGCTTCATTAACTGATGGATTTTAACATTGTAGAGATAGGAACTTTTCACACTGGACAGACCAGAAGCCCTTGCGCGCCCTCATTCGCACTGCGCAAGCCAATATTCTTTAATAGTAGGCCATCTTCCTGCCTGTTAAAATCTTTGGACTAGGACGTTTGAAGCGTTATACGAGATATCGCGACATGAATGATAATAACTGTTGGTTGTCATTCATTCATTCCAAGAATTTATATAGCGCCCCTTCAAGAAACCAAGTCAGAGGCTTCTCAGAGGCACTCCCAACCCAGCCACGGCTAAACAGAGAAGACTTGAGAAGGCGACAGAAAGCAGGTATATTGCTGCGAGGCATCAAGCGCAGCCGGAAGCTGTTGTTCGCCGAAGATGTGTCATAACAAATATGACCAGCGTCACCCTCCTAATTTAAACAGACTTGGGACTGGCACTACAAGAGTACGGGCGGATTTGATGATAAGTGCAATTAATTATCAATGCATAATTTAAGTGCGATTCAGTTCAACTTTTATGTCGCATTAATGGGATTAATCTTTGCGATTAATTCTTCAAACATCTTGCAGATGCTCACTGTTTATGAGTTGCTTGCAACCATTCAGTATAAGAATCTTAATCTTGTTTCAGAAACTAATCTAATCTAAATCTAATCTAATCTATGGGAAAAAATCCAATCTGACCTACGTGTATCTCTAAACAATATCATCTCCATTCTGATCTAATAATATCTGGGTGTACTCTACGCAACAAATCCATAATAATATTCTCCGGTAAGATTTGCTCAGATAGGTCTACTCTTACGTACCGGTAATTGATCAAGCATACTGCATTCGGTCAAGCATTTCCTTTCGGTCGGTTTCGGTCAGACTCTGTTTCGGTCGGATTGGGCCAGACTCTGTTTCGGTCGGATTGGGCCAGACTCTGTTTCGGTCGGATTGGGCCAGACTCTGTTTCGGTCGGATTGGGCCAGACTCTGTTTCGGTCGGATTGGGCCAGACTCTGTTTCGGTCGGATTGGGTCAGACTCTGTTTCGGTCGGATTGGGTCAGATCTGTTTCGGTCGGATTGGGCCAGACTCTGTTTCGGTCGGATTGGGTCAGACTCTGTTTCGGTCGGATTGGGTCAGAGTCTGTTTCGGTCGGATTGGGTTAGACTCTATTTCGGTCGGATTGGGTCAGACACTTTTTCGGTCGGATTGGGTCAGACTCTGTTTCGGTCGGATTGGGTCAGACTCTGTTTCTGTCGGATTGGGTCAGACTCTTTTTCGGTCGGATTCGGTCTGCTCGCTCTTTTCTGGACCGGAAACTGATTCGGCCAGGCATCGATTCGGTACGATCATTTTTCGAGAACCGAACAATAATAATAATTCGGCCCAGCTGTGTTTCGGTCAGGCGCCAGTGCGGCCATTTGCATCGGAGATAGTATTCGTGCGCCGGGTGATGCGTCTACGGAGGCGGATGACGCATTTTCTCCTCCGCCGCGCAATAATATCGCCGTTCATTTGATTGGTCTCTACTGACGCTTTGCGTGATTTATCTTGCGCCGTGTGAGAGGACGAACGCCTTTGTCTAAGTTGAATGGGTTATTAGAGGCATTCACTTACGTCTTATACACGAACAACCAGTCCACATATTGCATACATATATATACATATACGTATGCATATACATATACAAATACATATATACATATACGTATATTCATATACAAAATTATATACATACATATACTATTTCATGTACATATACATATAACGTATACATATGCACATGCATAAACTATACATGCCCAATTGCCCATGTACATACAAAGATATCAATAATATAGTGAACAATAATGTGTAATAAGCCTACTATATATACGTATACTATAATGTAGGCTGAAATTAGTAGGCCTATATATAGACCCATCACACACATCTGTCCTTGACTTGGTGCCCCTAGTCAAGTGTGAGCTTTTGTCCTTCACAACACAGGCCTACTTTAGTAAACAACAATACAAACAGACTCGCAGACAGAAACACAGAGACAGAGAGATAACACAGACAGCAGAGAATGATTAACAGTGAGAGAGAGAAAGAGAGAGATAGAGACAGACAGACAGACAGACAGACAGACAGACGGACGGACGGACGGACGGACGGACAGACAGACAGACAGAGACAGAGAGAGACAGAGAGTGAGTGAGTGAAAGAGACAGAGAGAGACAGAGAAAGAGAGAGATACAGGCAGGCAGACAGACAGACACAGAGTGAGAGACAAGACTTCACAAACATATCTAAATGGGACTCATACACTTCCAAAGATCGCTGGGAACCGAGGATGTGTCAAATCTCACTCAAGGAACAGAACGAGCCAAATTCAGTACCACGAAAGTGCAGAAGAAGCGCTCGCACACACTCACACATCTCCAAGCCCCAAGAAGGACCGCCCGCTTAAGACCACCGTCCCATCTGTGCACATGCCGCGTATTATCATTCGCCACCCCGTCTCAACAGATCAATAGCCAACGCTCTGCCCTTCCCACAACACCCGCCGCCACCCTCCCACCTCCCGACAGACCCAGACACCGGACGCCCACCTCACCTCAGTCCTCTAAGCCGCTCCGTCGCGGCCTGTTTCGCGCCACAAAGTCAGGCGTCAATGAAAGCAACAGACGCGTCGAAAGCAGACGACACAAAGACTGGTTCCGTGGCGTTAGACGTCTGCGCTGGTTCCCTTGGGACATCGGACACTTCGATCTGCGGCGCTACGCAGACGATGCTTCGCTTAAGTAAAGCAATTATTTCCGTTCCTCTCGCGGGACCTGCTTCTCTGGACGCCTCGATGTATGTTTACGCGTCCTTCTCAGTGTCCGTCTATGCTATGAATTACTGTTGTCTGCCTTTTTGTTTTTCTGTCTGCCTATCTGTATATCTGTGTATCTATCTATCGGTATGTCTATTTTCCTGTTTTTCCAATTATCTACCGGTCTTTCTATCCATCCATCGATCCATCCATCATCCAACCATTTATCTGTCATCCATCCATCCATCCATTGATCATCCAACCAATCATCCATCCATCCATCATCCATCATCATCCATCCATCCATCATCAATCATCTATCCATCCATCCATCCGTCCATCCATCCATCCATCCATCCATTCACCAATCCCATCCATATCATCCATTTATCCATCCTACCATCCATCCATCCATCCATCCATCCATCCATCCATCCATCCATCATCCATATCTATCATCCATCCATCCATCCATCCATCCATCCATCCATCCATCCATCCATCCATCCATCCATCCATCCATCCATCCATCCATCCATCCTATCTGTCTGTCTGTCCATCCATCCATCCATCCATCCATCCATCCATCCATCCATCCATCTATCCATCCATCCATCCATCATCCATCCATCAACTCATCTATCTATCCATCCATCCATTCATTCATTTACAGAGAATATACTTTCATATCTGGCAACTGGCTTCCTGTCTGTCTCTCTGTTCATCCGACTGTCTGTTTGTGTATCTGTCTGTCTGTCTGTTGGTGATGATGACGACGACGGTGGTGGTGGTGGCGATGATGATGCTGGCGATGCTGGTCATGATGACAACTACGACAACGATAGCGACGACTACGAGATTCGTACCCATAATCACTGACAACGACAGCACAAAAATCAAGCTAACATGACAAACAACGACGTCTAAAACAACTACAAATACGACGACAACATTCATCATCATAATTACCTGACTGTGTATCCCCGCTGCGTTGATACTGTCCGAATGCAGAAGGCCCTCACGAACGACTCCACTGACCTTATAGCTGACGACGATCTGGACACAGGGAAAGGACGACTGGACACAGGCCCCGGCTGACCGGTCCTTCGACTTATCCCGATGACCAGGACAGTACTGACACTGGACTGGCGTTGCGTAGGATACGTTATGGACGGAACACTCGGTACTTTCGTACCCGACGGCTAGAGAGTACTCCCGCACGACGAACACCCCGCAGACGACCAGTATGCAGATGCATACTACCGAGATACTGACCAGTATGCAGGTACTTGCCGCCTCTCTGGTCCGCCAAGTACGCAGAGGGTTGAGCGTTTTGTCGTTTGAGAGTACCAGCGCGCATGCGCTCGCCATGTTCGCCATTTCCGGTTGAGTTCTCGCGCGTGATCACGAAGGACGAGATCTCGCGAAGGCAGACCAAGGAACGAGACAGGAAGTCCTGCGTAGATAAAAAGAACAAAATCGTTTGGTCGGGTTCTACGTGTGCGCGTGGGCCTGCCACCGGCGACTATTCTAGTTACGCTCATTATTGCCTCGAGTATCGCTATATAAATTTCTCAATAAAAAAAAAATTATAAATAAATAAATAATATATAAATGATAAAAAGTAAATAATAAAAATAAAATATGAAAAACTGTCAAATAATAAAAAAATAAAAAATAAAAGAGGGATAAAGAGTGAATAAATAAATGAAAAATAATAATAAATAATAATAATAAAATAAATGATAAATAAAGATATAATAATAAATTAAAAAACTGTCAAATAATAAAATAAATAATAAATACAAGAGGAATAAATAGTGAATAAATAAATAAATAATAAATAGATTGAAGAAGATACGCGAGATCTTCTCTTCGTTCCGATTCCTATTCGTCTTATGATTCCAATGGGACGATCAGAGATTTCGGTTGCCATGGATACGTCAATCCCATTGGCCCAACAAATATAAATGGAGTTCCGTTTGGCTGAAATTCAGAGACAGACAGACGGACAGACAGACATACGGACAAGCAGACGGATAGAATGATCTGTAGATATATGGATAGGCTGAAGGATGGATGAATGGATGGACGGCGTGACGTAGGAAGGGACGGACGGACGGAAGCATTGTAAGCATGGATTGATGGATATCAGTGGATGGATGGATGAATATCTATGGATGATGGATGGATGAATGGATGGATGAATATCTATGGATGATGGATGGATGAATGGATGGATGAATATCTATGGATGATGGATGGATGAATGGATGGATGAATATCTATGGATGATGGATGGATGAATGGATGGATGAATATCTATGGATGATGGATGGATGAATGGATGGATGAATATGGATGGATAGATGGATGGATGAATGGATGGATGGATGGATGGATGGATAGATGGATGGATGGATGGATGGATGGATGGATGGATGATCTTAGAATAGAAAGACGGATAGAAATGATCTGAGATAGATAGATGGATAGATAGATAGATGGATGGATGGATAGATGGATGGATGGATGGATGGATGGATAGATGGATGGATGGATGGATGGATGGATGGATGGATGGAATGAGATGGATGGATGGATGGATGGATGGATGGATGGATGGATGGATGGATGGATGGATGGATGGAAGGATGGAAGGATGGATGGATGGATGGATGGATGGATGGATGGATGGATGGATGGATGGATGGATGGATGGATGGATGGATGGATGGATGGATGGATGGATGGATGGATGGATGGATGGGCGGACGGATGGAAGAATGGATATCTGTGGGTGAAGGGATGGATATGGATGAATACTCTCTTATAGACTTCTGATCCAATCTTTCTGAAAACCCGGGTTCTAACCCGCGACGCTCCCAACCGCCTCTCCCGTTCCTCTCGACCACTGGGGCAAACGCGCGCGACGTGTTATTCCTGACGCCTGTATCTCACAGCTCCGAGATCATAGACACATAAAATTGATTTTCACCGGATATCTCTGTCTCTCTACTGGTGCCCTGCTCCTCAGTGGCGCCGCTGCGCTGGTTCTCTGGCTTTGCAGACGTGCGCGGATTGCCCCGACGTCGTTCGTATCGGATTTTCATATCAGTGCGCCGGCGAAAGTAGTCCCAGGTCGGCGTAAGAGCGCATGAATAAAATGGCGGTCGGTGGTGGCTATCTGGTCGGTTTATATCGCGGCGATATTAAGCAAATTCCGCTACATCTCAAGCCGGTTTTAGATCATGAACGCACATTAATATCTCCAATAACTAGTACACATGTATAGATAGTTTCTGAGGCGGACTGGTATGTATAAAATTTAGCATCACTGCTATGCGCACACAAATATACAGTATCAATATATACACACCTCAATGAATATATATACATGTAAATATATATTTATATATACATATATTTATATATGTATTTGCTCTATATATACGTATATAATTATATAACGTATGATATATGTGCCAACATGATCAATTAATTTAGGGATATTTATACATAGGTCCCGTGCATATAATTCCAATCTCATTCCATATACAGCTATACATATATATAATATAAATGTCTACATAATTCAAAATCAAACACAAACAAATATATTATATACATATTCATCAGGAATATCTTCTATTTATATGTAAAGATACAATATGTCCACATGAATCTGTATATCTATAATATGCATACATAAAAAAATATATATATTCATATATATTGGGTAAATATTGAGTCAATCGTTAAGACGGAACGGAAATGGCCGACGTCGACCAAAGATTGCTATCCGATGGCATTATAGGCAGATTTATGCAGCGCCTTTGTAGGAAACCGGAAGTCTGACATGTTTCGAAGAGCGGGGACGTGTCCGGCAGTCGAGGCCCCGCAATAAACGACGCCCCACGGGAGGTACGGTGCTCGCGTCGGACGAAGCCCCCGAGAGAGAGACAGACAGACAGACAGACAGACAGACAGAGACAGAGAGACAGAGAGACAGAGAGACAGAGAGACAGAGAGACAGACAGAGAGAGAGACAGAGACAGACAGAGACAGACAGAGAGACAGAGACAGACACAGAGACAGAGAGACAGAGAGAGAGAGACAGAGAGAGAGACAGACAGAGACATAGACAGACAGAGAGAGACAGAGAGAGACAGACAGAGAGCAGAGACAGAGAGACAGAGACAGAGAGAGAGAGAGACAGAGAGAGAGACAGACAGACAGACACAGACAGCCATAGACAGAGAGGGTGAAAGAGAGACAGACACATAGAGACACCCACACACCCACACATAGAATGAGAGACAGATACAGATACGGAGACAGGCATAGAGACATGGAGACAGAGAGAGATAGAGACAGAGTGACAGAAACAGATACAGAGAGAAACAGATACAGAGAGAAACAGATACAGAGAGAAGCAGATACAGAGAGAAACAGATACAGAGAGAAACAGATACAGAGAGAAACAGATACAGAGAGAAACAGATACAGAGATAGACTTACAGACAGAGAGCCAGAACAGAAACAGATACAGTTAGAGAGAGATAGAACCAGAGACACGTACAGAAAACTGCATGGTCATCATCCAGAAAATTTAGTGACTCAGAGAAGACTGCGCTTACATTGGAAAGCCATGGTGGACACAGGGCGTAAATCCTTCAGCTTGGTTTTCATCCAATCCAACCAAATCCAGCTGAACCCAAGCCCAACGCCCCAACCCAAATCAATTCAACTCAATTGCAATAAACCCAACCAATCGAATCCAACCCAATCCAATCCAACCAAATTCAATCCAACCCAACCCAATCCAACCCAATCCAACCGAAACCCAACCCAAAACCTACCCAATCCAATCCTATCGAATGGACTCTAATTTGTTCTGAATGTTCCAATGTCTAATCCCTTATGATCCGATCCAATCTAAACAGATTCCATCCAATCAAGATGATTTATATAGCGCCGCTATCAAAGCACAAGGGATCAATCGAATCATGTCGCTTTAAAAACTCATATCGCAGTCACATATAAGTCATGTCAGCCAGAAGTCAGGCTATACCTAGCTATATGCTAGGTATACGCTGGTGGTGGAGGTGGTTGTGGTGGTGGTGGTGGTGGTGATGGTGGTGGTGGTGGTGGTGGTGATGGTGGTGGTGGTGGTTGTGGTGGTGGTGGTGGTGGTGGTGGTGGTGGTGGTGGTGGTGGTGGTGGGTGTGGTGGTGGTGATGGTGATGGTGGTGGTGATTGGTAGGAGATTCCGATATCATGTGCATCTTTGGAATTACTAAAAATAAATAATAACGTCGACAAAAGGTTGTTAGCTTATATAACATATAGATCATAACATATACAATAATATCATTATTGTATTATATAACGTTATGAACTTATGATCTATAATTATGTCGAATATCAGTCAGTGTTCATATAAATATATATGTATTATATGCATATATATGTATATGTATATCTATATATGCCATACATAGGCCTATATATACACATATATAATGTATGTAATTCGTATGTCTGCGAATTTGTCCTTCAACGGAACGAGATACGGACGTTGTCAACAACTCGCTCGGTCTTCTGCCGGGATCGGCACGCCAACGCTATGGTTGTTACTTGGGGTGCAGCCGGGGATGAATTCGAAGGGAATACCGGCGATGGGGCAGGGAGGGAGGAGAGAGAGAGAGAGAGAGAGAGAGAGACCCTGCACCTCAGGGATCGTCAAGGTGAAGCCGTTGATTGGATTGGACGATTTTACGATCTTTGCAATCAGCGGCCTTCTGGAAAGATCAGAGAACGGTCAGAGTCAAAGACGATTTGAAAGCAACACGCCACGGATTCTAAATGAGTTATTCAAGCAGACAGCAAGTGTTGGCCACCAGACACGGGTAGCGATACGATTTGCGTGCAGTAGATTTACTCTTATCTCTGAAAAGCTGTATTCGTGAATTCCAAATCCTAAGCGCTGCTTAAAGCTAAGCGCAAGCAGGACAACAGCGTGTTCGCGAGCGCTCAAGAGGCAAGACGGTGTTGGAGTGGAAAGCACTAGGGGCGATAGACAAAAAAGAGCTTGAGGCAGATGAAGGCATAAGGGGTGATAGGTAGAAGAGCTTGAGGCAGATGATGTCCAAGGGGTGATAAACAGAAGAGCTTGAGGCAGATGATGTCCAAGGGGTGATAAACAGAAGAGCTTGAGGCAGATGATGTCCAAGGGGTGATAAACAGAATAGCTTTATACAGATGATGTCCAAAGTGATAAACAGAAAGCTTTATACAGATGAATAATACAGATGACGTCCAAGGGGTGATAAACAGAAGAGCTTGAGGCAGATGAAGTCCAAGGGGTGATAAACAGAAGAGCTTGAGGCAGATGAAGTCCAAGGGGTGATAAACAGAAGAGCTTGAGGCAGATGATGTCCAAGGGGTGATAAACAGAAGAGCTTGAGGCAGGTGATGTCCAAGGGGTGATAAACAGAAGAGCTTGAGGCAGATGAAGTCCAAGGGGTGATAAACAGAAGAGCTTGAGGCAGATGAAGTCCAAGGGGTGATAAACAGAAGAGCTTGAGGCAGATGGTGTCCAATGGGTGATAAACAGAAGAGCTTGAGGCAGATGATGTCCAAGGGGTGATAAACAGAAGAGCTTGAGGCAGATGAAGTCTAAGGGGTGATAAACAGAAGAGCTTGAGGGCAGATGAAGTCTAAGGGGTGATAAGACAGAAGAGCTTGAGGCAGATGATGTCCAAGGGGTGATAAACAGAAGAGCTTGAGGCAGATGAAGTCCAAGGGTGATAAACAGAAGAGTTGTAGACAGATGATGTCCAATGGGTGATAAACAGAAGAGCTTGAGGCAGATGAAGTCTAAGGGGTGATAAACAGAAGAGCTTGAGGCAGATGTAGTCCAAGGGGTGATAAACAGAAGAGTTGTATACAGATGATGTCTAATGGGTGATAAACAGAAGAGCTTGAGGCAGATGAAGTCCAAGGGGTGATAAACAGAAGAGCTTGAGGCAGATGAAGTCCAAGGGGTGATAAACAGAAGAGCTTGAAGCAGATGAAGTCTAGGGGGTGATAAACAGATCAGCTTGAGGCAGATGAAGTCCAAGGGGTGATAGACAGAAGAGCTTGAAGCAGATGAAGTCCAAGGGGTGATAAACAGAAGAGTTGTATACAGATGATGTCCAAGGGGTGATAAACAGAAGAGCTTTATACAGATGATGTCCAAGGGGTGATAAACAGAATAGCTTTATACAGATGATGTCCAAGGGGTGATAAACAGAATAGCTTTATACAGATGATGTCCAATGGGTAATAAACAGAAGAGCTTTATACAGATGATGTCCAATGGGTGATAAACAGAAGAGCTTTATACAGATGATGTCCAATGGGTGATAAACAGAAGAGCTTGAGGCAGATGAAGTCCAAGGGGTGATAAACAGAAGAGCTTGAGGCAGATGAAGTCCAAGGGGTGATAAACAGAAGAGCTTGAATTAGATGAAGTCTAAGGGGTGATAAACAGAAGAGCTCTCTGCAGATGAAGTCCAAGGGGTGATAGACAGTAGCTTGAAGCAGATGAAGGCCAAGGGGTGATAAACAGAAGCCTGTATACAGATGATGTCCAAGGGGTGATAAACAGAAGAGCTTTATACAGATGATGTCCAAGGGGTGATTAACAGAATAGCTTTATACAGATGATGTCCAAGGGGTGATAAACAGAATAGCTTGATTATAGTCCAAGGGGTGATAGACAGAAGAGCTTGAAGCAGATGAAGTCCAAGGGGTGATAAACAGAAGATCTGTATACAGATGATGTCCAAGGGGTGATAAACAGAAGAGCTTTATACAGATGATGTCCAAGGGGTGATAAACAGAAGAGCTTTATACTATGATGTCCAAGGGGTGATGACAGAATAGCGAATACAGATATGTCCAAGGGGTATATCCAGAATAGCTTTATACAGATGATGTCCAAGGGGTGATAAACAGAATAATACTTGTCCTATGATCCAGTCCAGCTTCAACAGATCCAAGGGGTGAAAAACAGAAAGCTTGAGCGCATGTGTGCGTGTGTATGAATGTGTATTGCTATCTTAAAGCATTATACGTCAAGGCCTATAAGTTTATAGAAATCCAAGGGTTTTTCAAGTCGTGGTACCGTCAAACGATATCCCGCAGAGCCTCCTATCAACCGCGGTGCAAACTTCCGACACGTTCACTCGCCATAATCATCCGTTAATTCCTTTGTAACAGACGGACCACAACACGAACAGCTCCGAATATACTCCGGATTCATATAAGCACGACGCCCAGAGCTATAACATCATCACCTTCATGATCTATTAACGTCCTTTCGATGGAAACCTTTGCAATGGCATCTCATCCCCTTTCTGGATTACGTTCCTGTTAATGGCTAATGTCGACAGTCGAATAGTGTTACTGAGAAAGCTCACCCTTTCACGTATCGTTCGTTTTTTTTATTATAGACTTCACGGAATGCTTTCTTCATTGCACAAGCGGTTTCCTGAGTGTCTTATATCAGCTGAAAACTTCTATTATCTAATCCTTCTTCTTCTTCTTCTTCTTTTGTTCTCTGCCTTTTAGCCCGGTTCGTACTTTCAATGTCGGCATTCTTCTCATTTAGAGCCTTATCGTTTAGGTTGCTGTAACCTTCCTTCATTACCCAGTCCATTAACATCATTCTTGCTTATCCTTTTTGCTTTTTCCCTCCATTCATCCATTGATTATAGTACGTAGGAGAGAATATCCCTCATTATGTATTGTGACCTACACACTCAAGGACTCATTGGGCAAGTCCTTCACTCGCAATTGCTCATGCGAAACTTCGGCGTGAAACTCCGATTCAGAGTTCAATAGATCCGCGCTGTATCGGGAGCGCCTCTCCAGAGTAGAAATCTCAAAAACGCTATAGCAAGTGACCTTAATAAACAAATAAATAAATAAAATATTATAACTGCCTCGGGCGAGGCTCGAACCCATACTCTCCGCGTTAAAGGCCGAGCGCTTTAACCAATCGGCCACCGTGTTCCAGACCAGCTTCCGAGAGATTGTCTAAATGCGCTAAACAAATTCCCACATTCGCACGTTCTTTGCGTGAACATATAGGCCACAAACGTTTCTTGTTGTGCACAAACGTACACAAATAGCGTCTCTGTGCACACGTTAGTGTATGGCCACGGCGTACTATAAATCAAATTACATCACGTTGATTACAACTTACATCGTTTTTTTATTACAGCAGAAGCGCCTTCTCAGTGAATGAACCACTGGCTTGCATCCCAGAATCCACTCTGAATCTTTCTATACTTGCCTCAAAACTGTTCGGCTACAAATCACTAGTATTACATTACATTGCATTACAACTTTATATCGCTACATACATACACAGGGTTATGTCGTTACACATAAAATTATGTACACAACCAGACGTCGTTGTGTACACAGTATGTACACAAGTGTGAAATTGCGTACGTAAATGTTAGTTCGTATAGAGACCGCGTGATCTCATAAAGGAGCTTAATGAAACAGATAAATAAACGGACACTTCCATATTTACACAATTAAACCCCGAAGGGATTATCTTCGTTTTCATATACACGTCTCGATTATCCACCCGTCCAATACTTACACTTTAATAGAGTATATACATATACATAGACTAATATATATACACATAAGCATTATATATAATACATATACACAAATACATACATAAACAGTATAAAAATTAAATATATAAGCTCATGCGACAAGTGACTCGGTATAATTATGTATTTAGACAAACACGAGAACCAGGTATATATACGATACATGTATATAACTGTACATATCTTATACATATGTCTATATTTATGTATACACATGCACTATATATATATATATGAACATTTTGGTGGAGACGGCTTCAGAAATTGTTTCTCCCAGTTAATTGCTTCTAACGCAAAAGCGTACATTGACACGTACAGACGCACATATGTACACACACATGGACACATTCATGCATTGAAACAAATATTTGTATATATAATAAAATGAATTGCTTCTCATAGATAGACACGCCAACATGCGCATACACACACATACATACACAGGCACACATATATGCGAATGTATGCCTGAATGCAAATACGTATAGTCGTATACGTTCAAGCATGTGAACTGAGAGAAAGAGACAGACAGACAGGCATACAAAGAGACAGACTGTCTGTTAGGGAGAGAGGGAGAGAGACAGAGACGTTACTAATTTTGTATACATGTTATTATAAAGTTTTCCATGCAGGATCTCTTATTCCTCTCGCTGTGTATGTATTGCAACATATATAATTATATCATCTAATATCCGGATCCACATTCAGTATTCACCTGATACAGTGCTTATATATATTTAATATGTACATATATATGTGTATATATATATGAATGTATATATATATATATTGACTTTAGATCCATTTATACAGTACACACACACTTACAAACACAAACACATACATTCTATTCTATTCCATTTTATTCTATTTACGCCTCTAACAGCACAACTTAATCAGAGGCGCTTCCAGTGCGAAGTACCCCTCAGAAGAAAAAAAGTCTTAAGAGAACGAGCAGAAACAGTAGTGCCCCAGATAACATCACAGCACGAGTTATAGCAGGAAGGTCATTCTACAGCGAAGGGCCAACAGAGGCATAGGCACGATGCTGTGCCATGGCAGTCCGAGACTGAGCTATTGCAGAAGGTCACGATGGTCCAAAGAACGGAGACAATGACACAGACAGAGACATAGAAGAGGCATACAGACAGACAGACAGAGACACAGAGACAGACAGAGACAGCGACAGAGACATAGACAGAGAGAGACAGCGATAGAGACATAGACAGAGAGACAGAGACACAGAGACAGACAGAGACAGCAATAGAGACATAGACAGAGAGAGACAGTGATAGAGACATAGACAGAGACACAGAGACAGAGACAGAGACATAGAAGAGACAGACAGACAGACAGAGACACAGAGACAGACAGAGACAGCAACAGAGACATAGACAGACAGACAGAGAGAGAGAGAGAGACAGCGACAGAGACATAGACAGAGAGACAGAGACACATAGACAGACAGAGACAGCAACAGAGACATAGACAGAGAGAGACAGCGACAGAGACAGAGAGAGAGAGACAGAGACAGCGACAGAGACATAGACAGAGAGACAGAGACACATAGACAGACAGAGACAGCAACAGAGACATAGACAGAGAGAGACAGCGACAGAGACAGAGACAGAGAGAAAGAGAAAGAGACAACACAGCAACAGAGACAGAGAGACAGTGAGAGACAGTGACAGAGAGATAGAGACAGTGAGAGCGTGATGAGCAGCTGTTGGTCAATCCATAGTGTACATATTGTTGCGTGCATTGTATTCGATTCAACGCCTCTTCTTCTTCTTCTTCTCAGCTGTTCACAGATAAACTGAGGCTCTGCTTTCGACACTCAAACAATATAATTGACGCCACAGAAAGGAATAGTTGATTGTATTTGGCACGGCTTTGTTCGACTGTCGCTATATAAATTCAGCACTACATCATCATCATCATCATCATCATCATCATCATCATCATCATCAACAACAACAACAATAACAACGAAAACAACTACGCTATCGTCCTTATCATCATCATGTACAGCAACAACCTCATCGTCGTCATCGACATCACCGTCATCATCATAGCCAATATCATCATTATCATCGTCATCATCATCATCATGTACAAACACAAGCTCATCGTCATCATAATCATCATCACCATGTACAACAAGAACCCGCGGCTCATCGTCATCATCATCATGTACAAAAACCTCATCAACATCATGATTTACAACAACACTCTTATCATCGTCATCATAATCATCATCGCTATCGTCACGTCATCTTCTCCTCCTCGTCATTTTACAGCCCAGTAGTTCTTGGCTGATTCCTTGCAAAGGCCAGAGATCTCACACAGAAGCTACCATCGACTAAAGCCCTCGGCATTAGTTTACTTTACCTCCTTACCTTTTTACCTGACCTGACCTGACCTGACCTGACCTACCTTACCTTACCTTACCTTGCCTTACCTTACCTTACCTTACCTTACCTTATCTTACCTTATCTTACCTTATCTTACCTTGCCATGCCTCACTTTACCTCCTTACCTTTTTACCTGACCTGACCTGACCTGACCTGACCTACCTTTCCTTGCCTTATCTTACCTTATCTTACCTTGCCATGCCTCACTTTACCTCCTTACCTTTTTACCTTACCTGACCTGACCTGACCTGACCTGACCTGACCTACCTTTCCTTGCCTTATCTTACCTTATCTTACCTTGCCATGCCTCACTTTACCTCCTTACCTTTTAACCTTACCTTACCCAACTTTACCTTTCCTTACAATTATTTCCTCACCTTGCCTTACCTTACAGACTGATTGACATTTGTAAAGACCGATATCGGCGTTCACTCGTGACGTCGTAGCTGGACCGGAACAGTACAAGAATCTCATCGATCACGGCCAGTATCGAACTGTCATGAGCAGCAATCGATTTCGTCCTAACGACCCAAGAAATCGATTCTGTTCCGAGTTGATAGTACGGCTTGCAAACTCAGCCATTGCTTCAAACAGACTGTGGCTAGATAGATGCAAGCCATAAATTGTCTAGTAATAAAACTGGGTTACAAAAACAAAACAAATATTCAGACATAGCCTGTAGCAGTCCCTTAGAGTATTGGCTGAGCGGCGGTCGTGGATCTGAAGAAACTCCGCTATAGTATACTGACCTGACTCTGGTGGTTCCAGTCTCAAGGTTGGATGCAGGAGGAGGGCGACGCTAAACATCGTTGCTATGTCACAGCGTCGTTAAGCAGCAACTACACATGGGCATGAAGTGTTAGAGACTTCATTTTCTTAGCCTCGGCATATGACAGCGGGTGGCCAGTTCTCCCTTTGTTGGCTGAACTTTCCACCGACAGCGTTAGGTCAGGGGCTCTATATAGAGGGATCCTATGGGGTATCTAGAAACAATGGTTTTGTCGTGGCTAAGATATGAACCCCCGACGTCTGGGTTGATAGTCCATCATGCTGACAACAAGACTCAGGCTTCTCTATCTATACTATCTATCACCCTTCGGACTCTACACCCTAAATAAAAGTCCCGCTTCTTCAAGAATTCCTACCCTAATCCATCCAACCCCCGGCCTTCTAGTCTCTTTCGTCCTAAACGAAACCCGCCTTGGCAGCTCCTCTCCCTCCTCTCTAGGGCCTGTCTCTATGGCAACGGGCTGTGTCTTCAGTTCATATCTCTGGACAACCTCCTGCCTTGACGCAGCGCTATAGAACAGGTAAAGCATAAATTTAGCGCCCTTTCACCCTTACTCAACCATCCCACGTCACAACCCAATGAGGAACAGTTTAGGAACCAGGCTGCAGAACATTGCGCTCAACTGAGTTATTGATTATTATTATCATTTTTCGTTAGTACAGGCAACCCGGGATAATTGGGGAATGGTAAAAAGTAAAAACACTTCGAATTACCGAAAAATTCGAATTGCCGAAAAAAGAAAAAATTATTTATTACAAGAAATTATTTCTGGAAGTAATCAGAAATCTTTTTTACTTGGCGTTTTTCTCCTTCATTGTTCAGTTTATCAAAACTAATAGGAGTCTGTATTTAAACTTACTTTAAAAATACTTTGCTGGTTCTAATACTTGCAAAAGTGCTTGTATGCATGGCTACATCTTTCCCAATAAACAGCATTGCTAGAGCAGTAGATAGGCTATAAGTCTTATAATGTCAAAGAGACCCGCTGCTACGTTTTAATTAGCTTCAACTTTGAAAAGCTTCTTTGACCAGTTGCCACACTGACTGGAGTAGCTAAAAATACGCATTGCAGTATCCGTGTTTGGAAAAGTTTCGAACAACGACTTGATTTAAAAAATTGAAGAACTTGCAAAGGCGTTTGCTTCTCTGGCAGTAATTGAATTTTGATGGTTAAAATGAAATGTGTACGTTGTTTGAAATTGAATTACTTTCAAAAGTTACAATGAAATAATTATTTTAAACTTGTTCGCGAAAGCGAAAGTTTTGAATTCAAATGAAAATAATCCTAGTAATTATAAAAATGGCTAAAAAGTGAAAAGCATAAAACTGCTGAAGTACATATAGGCCTACTGGCGTACCCTAGATTTTGGCGTCCAAGGCAACTGCCTATGCCTAAGGCCGACTCTGAAAGCTGTGGCCACATTAGTGATTGATTTGACCAGACTCTGTAAGTCTGAAGGGTTGGCCAAGAAGAGGTGTGGATTAGCCGAGAACCCTAGAGAACATCCCTCGTCACAGATGGAACAATACTCGACCAGTCATTATGGCTTCAATTAGCGTAATTAATGCCTACCATTTATATAACGCTTCTCTTGGCAACATTTCACGCGCGATTATTATTTATTTACTGTTCTTAGTGTTGTCGTTGTCATTGTTATTATTATTATTTTTTATTATCACTATTATCATATCATCATCATCATCGTCATCGTCATCATCATCATCATCATCATCAAAATCATAATAATCAGCATCATCATTAATATTACTAGATGTTTTCCCCTTCATAGATGCTGAAAATAACTTCGATGAGGATATCAGCCCGAGGGTCGCATGTCTACGGGCCGCATGTTGGACAGCAATAGATATCGCGTACCCCAGCTTTCATTACACGGAAATTGGAATCTACGTGACGGTTTAAAAACAATTCTTAGCGTGATTGCGTGTAGTGCGATAGCAGCACCACCTATCGAAATGAAATTCTAGTTCATAGCATAAACGTCTAGGATTTTAGCAGCGCCACCTACCGAGACGAAATGTGTCTAATTAGCGTAACAGAAAGGGTTCGCTTCACAACTTCTTCTATTATTATTAATTATTACCAATCTGCCTGACAAAACTGATTACCTGCCTACATGCCTGTTTGTCTGACTGACTGCCTGCCTGCCTATGGGACTGCCTGCCTGAAGGTGTAACTGACTGCCTGCCTTCCTGTCTGCTTGCCTGCTTGCCTGTGCGAATGCCTGACTGTGCGACTGCCTTCCTCCTGGTGCGACTGACTGACTGTCTGACCGCCTGCCTGTTTGACTAATTGACTGCCAGTCTGCCTGCCTGTTTTACTAACTGACTGTTCGACTGCCTGCCTTTCTGCCTCCCTGCCTGAAGGAATGAATGATTGGAATGTACATACCTATAATCAAACGCGTGCACACATGTCTACGTGCAAGAGATTCAAGAGCGTGACAAATAGATGCTGAGAAAGAGACATAGCAAGAGAGACAGAGACAGAGACAGACGGAGACGGCGAAAGAAGCCAACAGACAGAGTAAGAGAGACAGACAGATACAAAGACCGTGTCTCTACTGTTCGTGTTC
>JACEVL010001677.1:0-10000 GCA_020284085.1 Aporrectodea caliginosa
GATCCTATAAACGTATCTCTTACCTGCCACTGCGCTCAATTTCATCGCCTCATTAGTTTGTTATTCTGAATGATGCTTTGGTTAGCGAGAGTTGGCTTCCTGGACTTTCAACCGAGAGGTCGGAGTTAAAAAAAACCCGTTAGGGCAGAAATTTAGTTCGAGATTTCTGCACCAATTGTGCCCACAGCCAACTCAGCTGTAATGAGTACACTGTCAGTGGAAAGATGAGACGGCGAGGGAGAGGACTGGTCATCCGACCTCTTTATGTAAAGGCTAAAGAAGAAAGTCTCTAATACATCGTACCCATGGCTGCCTCAGGGCTAGCTTAAAGAATGCTCTTCTCTCTGCTTCTTACTGTTTTGCTTAACTGTGGCCGACACGTTGCTCTGTATTCTGAATAAGCGCATTTTAAAGGTCAGACGTTTCAAGTATAATTGAAGTATTGTATTGTATCTATCAATTTATATAGCGCCTCTCGCAGTGCACACCAATCAGAGGCGCTCCCAGTGCGAAATACCCAGAGAAAAGAAAGAGGTCTTCAGACAACGAAAAGAGGCACTTGGCCCACCAGTTAATAAACAGGAACGTGTCAAAGGATGAAGCAAATTCCATAGAATGCTATTCAATTATGTAGGCTAGTATCTATAAATTTATTCATGGAGCCTGAGGCAAAGGATTCGGAGGGAGAAAGTCTTTGCCCTTCAGTCTGGAAATTAGGGCCTCAATGCGCAATCGTCCTCCCTTGTTAGCAAAACTCTCCTCTAGGCTGATGACGCGTACAGTAGGTGCTCCACTGTTGTTGCCCTGGTGACCATGTGTGTCGTCTCTTCGTTTGTGACGTCGTGTGATCTTAGCATTCCCAGGGCAACGATCGATCAGACACTTGAAGCGATGACATCATGTAAGTGCGTTGATATAATATGAGATCAGATCGCAATGTTGGACCCAATACTCGCATCGCTTAGACCTGGCCATGCAGCTACTTCTATGACCTTCTGAATGGGCTGTTTGCTCGATTTTCTGCGCATCACGATCATATCTCTGGTGTCGGAGTGTTGATTTTTAAGTTATTTGTACAGGTCCATTGTGCGTACATGCATGCATGTATACACACATATATATACTCGTACACTCATACATGCACACTACCACAAATATGCAAACACAGCTATACACATGAATGCACACATACATACACATAATTATGTGCATACATAAACACAACCCTAGAAACACGCAATACATGCACACACATACGTACATACATACATCTATGCATACATAGATATATACATACATGCTTACACACATACAAACAATCATAATGTACGTCATTCTGCACATCACGATCATTTCATTGTGTTAATTTTAAATACTCGTACATGCACGATGTACACACAGCATACTAATTACTAACACAAACATGCATACATAGATACACAAATGCACCCATGTATACAAATATACACGGTGATTCAATAAAAAGTCAGCCAAACCAGGGGCGCAACCACGGTCCAGAAGTTGGGGACCTACTAGAATGTCTGAGTGGGTGGTGGTGGAATTGCGAGCGCCGAAGGCGCGAAGCTGCGATTGCCGAAGGCAAGAAGCCTCTAACGAGTAGGGGGTATGGGGAGCGTCGTAAGCTCCCCCATCGGGGTCTGGGGCGGAGCCCCAGAAGCCGACGCAATTTTGAGCAAATGATGCCAAATGGAGTACATTTTGGGCTTTAATTTACCTCAAATTCTTCACCGATGATTTCGATATAAAAGTACCTAAACAATCTAGATCTGTGAAAAATGTGACTATTATATGAATAAACTGGACGTGACAAGGGTTTAAGAGAATTGAACGGAAAAGAGTAGAATAAGCTCTAGAACAGTGTTGGTCAAAACTAGGAAAATCGGCAGGGAGGAAGCCTGAACGGGTCAATTTTCTCAGAATACCCGGTACCGTTAAGGCGTTTACGTTCCCCTACAGTGGCAAATCCCCACCAAACAGAGGAGGCATAAAGTAGCCGAGCGAGGGTAATAGCCCAACAACGTCAAAGAGACGTTGACCGTGGTGAGCATGGGCGACCAAAACACGTAGCCGAACATGGATTTTCGGACTTTGCAGCATACTTTGTCCATGTGTGCCCCAAAGCCAATCCCATCAGAGATGGTGACACCCAAAATAACCATCTCCTGGACCCGCTCGATGCCACGGATGAGAGGAGGGAGGGCAATATATGTTTGGACCTCGGTCGTTTGACAACCCTTTCTCTGGTCTTAGCATGGTTTAATTTAAGATTCCTAATGTATGCCCACTTAGAGATATGGTCAAGTTTAGAAAGAGTGCTGTCAAGTGTCAATGCAGGAAGCAGGGACCAGCAAGTAGCTATCGTCGCCTTTCGTCGGCATATTTAGTGAGACGGTTTTCACTGTATTTATGTTTAAGGCTAGAAATGGCTATGACAAAATCAGTAGGCTAGGTCACGTCCAGTTTATTCATATAATAGGTCCAACGCCAGAGACTTGTACTATATGCCCTACTGGTATTAATGGTACAGAGGGGAGAGATCGCGGAAGGCAAGAAGCTCTTATAACGACTATAGGGGGTATGGGGGAGCGTCGTAAGTTCCCCCATCGGGGTCTGGGGCGGAGCCCCAGAAACTGACGCAATTTTGAGCATTTGATACCAAATGGAGTGCATTTTGGGCTCTTGTTTGCCTCACAATTTTCAAAAGTTGGGGGGACGGTCCCAAGCTGTTCGAAAGTTGGGGGGACGCGTCCCACGGGTTTCATAGGGTGGTTGCGCCTATGAGCCAAACGTTTTAAACAAATTTTAAAACTTGAACAATATTTTATTAATAATTTTTTCGCATCTGATGAGTGGGATGTTTGCACGTCATTCTGATAATTTGGCTGTGTTAATTTTTATGTCGTTTGTATTGGCCCATTGCAGTGTGATTCTCGTTAACGATAACCATAACGAAAATGTTCGTTAACGAAAATAAAATGACTTCGTTAACGATAACTATACTTACACTTAGCACTTAGTCCTTCCTCGCGCTGTCAGCGCATCGGGCGACACAGCCTCTTCTGTGTCGTTTCTGTTGCGGTAATTTGTTTTACCCGGGAGGGCTGCAAACCCTCCGCGGAACCCTCCTCCTTTACCCGGGCTTGGGACCGGCACAGGTTCCATAGGAGGAACCTGAGGCGGAGTTCGATAACTATAACTATAACTAAAAAATATCATTAACTATAACTATAACTATAACGAAAATAACACTAACGAAAATTCATCTTTATTTTCGTTAATACAAAAAATAAAAAGAGGAAGTGCAATATGGACGATTCGACATAAATGAGAACGAAAAATGCGATATTTTTATTGTGCAATTTGTCAGTTACTTTAGAAACTCGTGTATTCATGAAGCTGAATGCACCCATGCTTCAAAGGCTTTCAAAGCTCTGAGCAAATTGTGAAACAGCGTGTTTATACGCACAATTTTGCTTATAGCTTTAATTATTGTAACTAAGTAGTAACTAAAATTAACTAAAATAAAAATCCATTAACTATAACTATAACTATAACTAAAAATAATACTAACTATAACTATAACTATAACTAAAATAAAAAACCATTAACTATAACTGTAACTATAACTAAAATAAAATCTGTAAGGAGAATCACACTGGCCCATTGTGCGTGTACATTCACACCTGCATAATCACAAATATAAACTCGTACATGCACACACAGCATACTAACACAAACATGCATACATAGATACACAAATGCACACATGTATACAAATATACATAAACATATATCCACAAATAATATTAATATATTCAATTATTCATATAATATATTTAATATATTATATGAAGAGATATAAACATTGGAAACGGTCACAGACTGCGAATAGTTCTTCCGTTTTAATGTCCTTCCTTAGTAACAAGTCCTGTCTTTCGTGGTACTCTGTTTCTCGGTCGCTTCGTTTCTCTCCTTCGCCGTCGTCGTCGTCGACCGATCGCTTGCGTTCCTCTTCTGTCCTCCATTAGCCACAACAACACTCTGTTCGTCATTCCCTTGGACCGATTGAATCGTCGAAGCTACCATCCGAGGAGGAATCCCTCCTCCGCCTCCTCTGCTCCACCTCCAGCGACGATGGTCCTTGAAGAGGTGGATGACTCCCTTCTGGAATTGTCTGTACCTGACTCCGTAGATGATGGGATTGACGCAACAGTTGACGAAGACCATGACGACCGTGAATCCGTAGAAAGTCCCTCGGACGTCGATCGATAAGAACCCGAGATTGTAGAGGACGTAGTAGATCTGGTTCGATCCCCAGCAGATCACGAAGAACGCACTCACAGTGGCCAGGGTCTTGATGACGTTACTACGGGCGCGTAGCATCGTTGCGTTTCGCCAGGGGGTGACCCCGTTGGTCGTACCCACGCTACTTTCAGGGACATCCCCCGCCGACGATGGTAGGACCCGCTTGTGGAGCCCAATCGCCATTCGCGAGTAGAGATAGACGAGGATCGTGAATGGAAGGAAGTACTGGAGAGTGAAGATGACGAACCCGATGGCTCTCTGCGTACTTCCGTTCGGCCAGTCAGAGTATGTCGTGCAATATCCGGTCGGAGTTATCCGCGACGTCGTGATGCTGTATCCGGCGAGAATTCCAGTTCCGGTGATCCACGGAGCGACCAGCAGCGTCCGGATCATCGCTCGACTACGGACGAACCTGGAGACGTACCAGACGGCGTGGACCACGGCCATGTACTTTTCCAGGGACATGGCGACGATTCCGTAGGTGGAGGAGAGGAGGAGTCCCCAGAGAGGGAACTTCGTGAACCACAGTCGACAGATCAGTTCGTCGGAGAGGTTCCCCGGAACGCGGACGAGAGACTGGTTGTCTTCGAAGGCGGTCGTGATGAGCAGGAAGAAGGCGGCCAGACCGTCGATGGAGCTCTGGTTGGCGATGAAGGTGTTCGTCAGGGTCTTCTGCATCGGCATGTAGTTGACTACGACGAAGATGACGAAGACGTTGGCCGTCAATCCAAAAGATGAGATGAACCAGATTGCCATCTTTGTGGCGGGCGGAGTCGAAATTGCCAAGTCCTTCGAACCGTACGTTTCGTTGTGTGGTATCATTGTCATTGTTACGGTATTTTACTGTGCGGTATTGTCACGCTCGGTCAACTGTATTGTTATCGTGTTCCATTGTCTTGTATTGAATGTATTGTGTCCTATATTTTCTCTTATTTTTTTGCTCTATTTGTCATGTTTTGTTGTTCCTTTATATTGTTTTGCTGTATCGTAAGATATCCCAGTGTGATTCTCGTTAACGATAACGGCAACGAAAATGTTCGTTAACGAAAATAAAATGATTTCGTTAGCGATAACTATAACTAAAATAATTCATTCTGTAAGGAGAATCACACTGATGTATGCTATCATCCTGTATAGATAAATTTATATAGGACTGTTCAAAGAATTCAATGTATTTATATTTTACGTACCTATTCCGATAAAGACACCTCGATCTCAAGAGTAATCAGGATAAATGATTTATCGCATAAGTGCAACGCCATGGTAACTCCAAATAACGTCCTTTACGTACATCTCATTAACGTAAAGTCACCTAAGACTCAAATAGCGCCCTTTCCAACCATCTCCAGCGTAATGTAAATAGAAGATGCTCATAATATATAGACGTCATTACGAAGAACATATCGCCGGCGACTGTCGTAGAAATCTTCATCTGAGACGGAGGCTGAGACAGGGCGAGCGGATGCGGATGGATAGATGGATGCCGTGTGCAACCACCGAGCGACAGATGATGCGAGTGGTCGACTGCAGCAGCTGATGCGGTTGCTGCTGCTGCTCCTGCAGCTGACCAGAGGATGACGGGCATCTCCTAGGCATCCTCGATGATCAACGTATAGATGTGCGCTGTTGCAAGTAGTTGGCAAATAGCAGAGAGAAGTGGTTTCTAGGGATTCTGAATAATTCGCGATGACAGGTCATTCGTTTGAAGGCCATTATGTATATGTATGTATGTTTATATGTATGTGTGTATGTATGTATGGATGGATGAATGTGTGTACGTATGTATGGATGGATGGATGGATGGATGGATGGATGGATGGATGGATGGATGGATGGATGGATGGATGGATGGATGGATGGATGGATGGATGGATGGATGGATGGATGGATGGATGGATGGATGGATGGATGGATGGATGGATGGATGGATGGATTAATGGATGGATGTGCTTGTAGGTTTGTTTGTGTGCAATGTTAGTTACCATTTATTTTATATGGCCCAGTTTCGGTTCTGAGAAATCATTTTCGGCAAAACGAAACACAGAATCTCTATTTTGTGTTGAATAGCGAAGCTAAAGAAGTCAGCAATGCTGAGACTTTAACTTGAGCTAATGTGACATAGGAAATCATAACATGACATAACCTGACATTACAGAACATTACGCGACTTACCATTACGTGACATTGCGTGATCCAGAATAACATAGTTTAAACATAACACGACGCGAGATAACGTGACTTAACAGAGCACAACGTGAAATGACATAAATGACATATTCAATAAATACTTAATAGTCACAGAGGGCTTCTTTCCTTCTGCAACCTGAATTTAATTGAAAGCTAAAATTTTAATGATCGACTGCACAATTATTGTTCATCGATTTGACGCCAGGTGACGCCGCTCTAGCAGAAGACACGACTTCCGGTGCAACTTTAAATTTCCGGAAGGAATGCGGTCTTTGTTGAAATAGTCAGACAATAACCAGACTTTATTAATAATAATAGAGTTTGAGTGCCGTAGTTCGTAAGCAGGCGATGACTCGAAGCAACGATTGAGAATCACTTTGAGGAGCAGGGGTAAATCACTCAAGATGGGCCTGTGAGAAAAGTTCAGTTTTTAGATGTTTCTTGAAGACAGCGAGGGCTGTAGAATTTCTTATGTCCGTAGGAAAATCGTTCCATATACGAGGGCTGCTGCGGCGAAGATCTTGATGCAGTTTTAGTGCAGCAGCGGTGCAAGACTAGGGTTCGGTTTATTGAATCTGAGGAATAATTTCTGTACAGTTGTCATAATTATTTGCGGCAGATTTGTTTGGCATGGGAAAATTAGTTATGTGACGTTATGTTATGTTCTATGTGACTGTAATTAGTAACTTCTATTGCGTAAGGCTTCAACCGATGGCGCTGCATAACCTCATCAAGTCAACAACCAGAGACAGAGAGTCTATGGAGGAAAAGCAATTTGAAAGAGATCATGCAAGTCTTAAATTGAGAACGAAATAACACAAGCGACTGAGCAAAGCAGGCAGATACAAGAAGAGAGATACTTATTACTTAGTAGAAAGAAAAGATACAGGGAGAGAGGCTTCGAGTAGAACGGTTAGACAGTCATTTATTTAAGAAAATATGCATAGTAAATCCGATTTAAATTGATACAGAAAAGAAATCGAAATTAGAGGTGCGATTTTTGAAGGAAGAGACTTTGTATCGTACATGGGGAGATTCTATTTCAATGGGGGGAGACTTTGTTCCGATGCAGAGTCTCGGGGAAACATAATTTCAGCCAAGGGGAGACTCTGTTTCGGGGGAGACTTTATATCGTGACACCGGCATTTGTCATCGGCGCTATACACCTGTAAGCGAACAAGGAAGCCGATCTTGATGAGTTTACAGGTGATTAAAAAATTTAATTACAATGTTATTTGCCGTTTTCACCTTGTTTAATCAAAGAATCAAAGAGATAGAGACGAAAGCAGAGAGAGAAGCCGACTGCAGACAGATAATTACTTCCGCTTTGTATCCTTAATAAACGCGCCAAGATGATTCCATTCCAATCCGTGATGTTGTCAGGCAGTCATAATATTACTGCTAGACTCTTGAACATTTGCTGACATCCGCGTTAAGTCCATTGCAGACCCATTCCATCGCTTAAGGTGTTAATAGTGGTTCGGAACATTATTACCTGTCGTAATAAAACACAGGTGAAAGTGATTGTCACGAGCAAAACCCTTTGACCGATGATGATCTCTTAATGGATATTGCAACATCCGATAGAGATTCTTCACAGACGACGATACATACGTTGACAATTTGTCATTCTTCGCCAGACAACTGCGCGTTAATTATATATGTATATATAATTATATCTTTGTGAATCGTCATAAATAAATATATATATCTTTGTGCATCTTCACATATATATTATAAATATATATCTTTTTGCATCGTCATATACACATATATATATATACATATATTTATATGTATGTTTCATTGTGCACCGTCATAATTATGTTTATATTCCTGCTTCGTTGCATTTGACTTTCTGTTAAACTCCTTAATAAATTCAATTTCCGTTCCTTCTACGAACGCTGTCGTGACTTCTATAGCGCCATTCCAATTTCACTCTCAGGCGACGGATTCTACGTTTCACCCGCCGTAGTCATGACAACCTCCCTGCCACCGTCAGTCGCCGTTCTGGACACTTCCGTCAGCGGAATGACTACTTCCGGTTGACCCCTGACCTCCGCGGAAGGAGGAAGAGAATATCCCGTTGTTCTCTCTGTGTCGTCCACCTCCGCTGAGTCGCTCCTTCCATCCGGCCATTTCGCTCTCGTCGGTGACGACGACGATGACAACGACGAGGAATTTAATGACGACGACCGACGTTTGGCGTCGCTCCTCTCCGCCGCCGCCGCCGCCGCAAGGTGTCGCCTGTGTCGTTTCTCGCCGGAAACACGTGACCTGGGCAGAGAGCGGTTGTCGGAGGAGGAGTCCTTCTTGCTGCATGCGGATCCATGACCGGAGGATGCGGAGTGATGGAGTTGCTGAGGATGGTGATGAATATGCGACAGGTGTGAGTCTTTGATGCTTACCGCCTCTTCGCCTTTGGAATCGTTTCGTTCCAGCTCGGTGGCCATGCAGTAGCCGTAGTCGACGCGCTTGACGGCGGCGTCCAGTTGGTGGTTGTGGCGGATGGTTCTGCGACGGTGGCAGATGAGGATGATGACGCAGACGACGATTGTGCAACCGACTGACAGTCCTGCCACTGTCACCGTTGTCTGCCAGGAATACGGCCACGGACTGACGTCAGCTGACATCTCACGGTTGTTGTCGGTCTTGTTGGCAGCTGTCGGAAAGAAGAAAATGACATTATTATTATCTTGTCAGTTTGATTTAATAAATGAATATTATTATTGTTGTTGTTGTTTTATTATTATCATTATTATTATTATTATTATTATTATTATTATTATTATTATTATTATTATTATTATTATTATTATTATTATTATTATTATTATTATTATTATTATTATTATTATTATTATCATTATCATTATCATTATCATTATCATTATCATTATCATTATCATTATCATTATCATATATCATTATATTATCATTATCATTATCATTATTATTATTATTATTATTATTATTATTATTATTATTATTATTATTATTATTATTATTATTATTATTTACCACGGTGGGAAAGACTTGGTAAGATTAGTTAAGGTTAGGTACAGTTAGATTAGAGTGAAATAGGTATTGGCAAAATGGAAACAAGTGAACCTTAAAAATGTCGTGGCACCCATTCAAAAGGAGAACGCTGGTGAAGAATCTCACCCGATTGATTCATCAAAAAATGACCAAGGTCGAGGTCATATAAATTGCTATATAAAAACGTGTATTCTCGTAGACTCCTTCTGCGAATGTCCGCAATGGATAACTCCCAATGTCTGTTTCTTCTTCTTCACGTTCTCTGCCCTCAGGCAGGTTCATATGTCCAACGACGCCATTTTTCTCTGTTCTCTGCTTCTCTTTTCAGTCCGCTGTATCCCTCCTCTGCCAACATCCAGTCCAGTAGCATTGTTCTTGGCCTACCTCTCATCTTTTTCCCCTCCAATGTCTGTTTATGAAAGGCAAATTAAAAAGCGCTCACAACGTC
>JACEVL010001677.1:15000-25326 GCA_020284085.1 Aporrectodea caliginosa
ATGTTATTACCATTGTTCAATTTCTTTTAATAATTTGGTATTATGACACGGTATAGGAATTTCAAGTTAGTTCAACGTGAACGCCCCAGATGTCGCCGCGCATTTGCTTTCTGTAGACACCTTTATATTTGGATTTGCCGACGTTATATTATATACTTTGAGACGCGGTGAAAAAGGTAAATTTCTAGGAATGATATTTGATAAGAAATTAAGTTGGAAGCCCCACATAGAATATATAATAGAAAAATGCAAAAAAAGATTGAATCTCATGAGAGCGGTTTCAGGTTATTACTGGGGAGCTTCTAAAAAATCTTTATTAGCAATATATAAAGCATTAATACGTTCAATATTAGATTATGGAGATGTGGCCTATTCTTCGGCTAGTCAATCGCTGTTAAATAAATTATGTACAATTCAAACTGAAGCCCTAAGATTATGTTGTGGAGCCCCAAAGAACACAGCAGCTTTAACACTACAAAACGAATGTGGGGAATTCCCCCTCCATATGAGAAGACTGTATAATTCCAATAAAATGGGAATTAAAATATTAGGAAATAAAGATCATCCATGTCAAATGAATTTCCAACCACATTGGACAGATGTCAGTAAAACACCACAAAACAAGAATCATTCTATACACTACAGAACAAATGAATTCATATCATCTCTTGATACATCTTTTATTGGACCCTGTTTTCCCCAAATTCCCCCTTGGACTAATAACAAAATAGATATAGATATCAGTCTCAAAAAGCAGATTAGCAAAAAAAGAGATAACCCTGAACTTCTGAAATTAGTTGCACTTCAAATGATATCAGGATATAAACTAGAAACACTTATTTACACGGATGGGTCAAAGGCAGACGAAGTTGTTACTGCAGCTTTTACAATTCCAAGTATAGATTTAGATAGAAAGTTTAGATTATGTAATGGATCCAGCATCTATGCAGCAGAGTTAACTGCAATAAAAGAAGCAGTAACATGGATACTAAACACTGAGAATAATAAGAACTGCCAATATGTAATATTATCCGACTCACTAAGTGTACTTACTTCTATTAAGAAAAATAAATCTGATTCACGACCCAATTTATTTAACGAACTGATGATGCAATTGAATAGATTGGAACCTAATCAAATAAAAATGGCATGGATTCCAAGCCATGTAGACATAAGTGGTAATGAAAGAGCAGATAAATTAGCAAAGGAAGCACTCAATTTAGATAATATTAATTCCACAAAATACTTAGAATCACAAGAGATGAATACTTTTATTAAAGACTATATAATAAATAAATGGCAAATAGAGTATAACGTTGAAAAGCAAGGGAACTTCTATAAAACCATATGCCCACTTGTTTCTACTAATATAAAATTTTCTGATCCATATAGGCATAAAGAAGTACAAATTAGTAGATTGAGACTTGGTGTTGCCATTACTAATAAAAAACTATTTCAAATGAAAAAGCACCCTAATGGGTTATGTGATACATGTGAGGTTACGGAAAGTATAGAACATATTCTATTGGAGTGTAAAAAGGAAAATATTTCAAATATTCTAAAAGATAAATGTAATAGTTATAAATCAGAATTTAATTTAAAATCTCTGCTTGATGTGGGATGTTTGCAGAGTGCAGTATATAATCTTGTTAAAATCATTAATAAAGGAAAAATACTATAATTATTGTCATAAATATTAGTATCAGATCAAATCTATTACAAACATATAGTTGAACACATTCCTTATGATTAAAATACCAATAAACACAAAATATGTGTGATTAATGGTCATTTCATTATTTCATTGCATTTTCTAATGATATTACATTGTTTCATAGGAAAATGTTTAATGAAATGTTTAATTAAGTATTCTGTCATGTAAATAATTGTTAACATGCATTCTTGTAAATAGATGTATGTTAAAATAAAATGTGTATATAATACATGTATATATATTACACATCTGTGCTGAATTTCTGTTTGCAAATAGCATTACATGTTATTTTAGAAAACTTAAAGAAGTACTGTTAATAACTTTGTAAACATATTTGAAAAGAGCTAAAATAGCCAAAAAAAGAGCTGATATAGCCAAAAAAAGAGCTGATATAGCCAAAAAAGAGCTGAAATAGCCACCAAAAAAAAGAAACAAAAGGAGAAAAAAAAAAAAAAAAGATGTTAAAAAAGAATTACAATAAAAAGAGCCAATGGGCCAAACATAACGGAGATACAATACTTTAATATGTATCAAATCAAATAATATGTATCTATCAAATATTGTTAATATTGTTAATAAGATTGAGGAGAAAACAGTTATTAACATTATACGGAAATGAACTTAATCCGTCAGAAACTTTAAATACGTCTACATCTTATCAGAAACGGAATCAAAGCCAAGAAAAGAAAAAGAAAACTGTTGATAGAAATTATATGAAAATGAACTTAAATCGTCAGAAACTTTAAATGCGTCAGCATCTTATCAGAAACGGAATCAAAGACGAGAAAGGAGAAAGAACATTTGTGAGAACATTACAAGAAAATGAACGGAAATACATCAACAACTTTAAAGACGTCAACAGCCTTTGTAGCTATAGGATGTCGTTAAATATTGGATTATGTATGTATATGGTGAAAAAGGTATCTACTCGCTGTGTTGCTAAAGTCGATGTCCACGGTACTGGAAACCATAACTAAGCATAATGCAATACGGAAGATCTCGGGAAAGTCGGAATCGAATCCAGTCACGTTTTAGGCCATGGAACGGTGGGAACTGTTCAGAATTATTAGACACCTCTTTTAAGTGCGATATTCAACATATAAGTAGAAGCAGTAACTCCGCGACTAATTGTAACTCCGCCACTTTTCGCTTTCTGACAGTGCCAGTCCCAAGCATGGATACAGGAGGAGGGCGACGCTAATGGTCTGTGTTACCACTAAGGTAGTCGTTAAAAAGGAAACACACACACACGCGACTAATTGTAGTTATGAGCTGTAATATGCCAAAAACTAATCTTTGTCGGCGGTTACGGCCTATGTTGTCATAAACTGCCGTTAAACTCTGGATCCGCGACTAATTGTAACTCCGCCACTGCTTGTACTTTGGCAGTGCCAGTCCCAAGCCTGTATAAAGGAGGAGGGCGACGCTAATGATCTTTGTTATCACACCGTGTCGTTAAATTGAAACTACTACTACTACTAGCGAAATCAAGCATACGATGAATACAAGACCGAACACCGTCCATGGAAAGGAACCAACAAACGAGTGAACAAATGAATTTATAATGGATGAATGGATAGATGAGGCAGTCAGTCAGTCGATCGATTAGGTTTTTAATCTGTCAGTCAGTAAGTCATTCACACCGTAATTTACGTAATCATTTATTCAATCATTGTTTCATTCACTCGTTCATTCATCATACATTAAATCGATCGATCGATCAATAAATAAATCAAACATCAATTCAAGACACTAATCGACCATTCAAGCAATCACTAATTCGATTGATCGATACCTTTACAGCTGGAATCGCAAGTCTTCGATTCGACCGTAATTCCTTGGCAGAACTTTCCCGTTTCGGACGGAGTGGGGTTGTCGCAGGTTCGATGTCGGTTCCGAAGACCAGGACCACAAGACGACGAACAGATGGTCCACGAGGACCATGAACTCCACTTACCATCAACCACAGTCACCACAGACCCTATTACACAGAAACGAAACACGTTTCAACGTATACTGACGCATGGTATTATGATTAATATTATTTTAATAATAATAATAATAATAATAATAATAATAATAATAATAATAATAAAAATAATAATAATAATAATAATAATAATAATAATAATAATAATAATAATAATAATATCTTTTCTTTATTGAAGCGCCTGACAAACGCACTGCGCTGTACATTTACATGTTATGACAATTAAACAGTTCACAAGAACAGAAATGACAGAAGATATAAATCTTAACTACTAACAGAACAGACAGCCTGCAATACACGGCGCTAATAGCAGCCTACAAAGCATGTCCGCCTACGGCATCGATCTTGGTACCTCTCACTCTCTATGCCAGTGTGTTATCCAATGCGCTATCGGGCCCCACAGGTAAAAAAAAGGACCCCTCATAGACTTCCACAAAATAGGCGCTTTAACCAATATGCTAACGTGTTTTATACCTGGACTGCCTATTTTGTACATAGAGCTATCACTACTTATGTTGATTGATGGTTTATGCGTAGGTTAGCGGTGTAATAGAAGTTGCTAATTAGAATTAAGGTTTTTGAAAGACGCGATATAGTAGCCATCGTAGTATACATACACATTACAGCAATTAGACACGTCAAATTTTGCAGATAGATCTAACCTATACCTATGGGATCATTGCCGAAGTAAACCGTGAATTATACTATAGTTTCAATTGTGAAGTTCTGCTTAAACACCTTCAAATCACGCCCTTACTATTCTATATATTCTTCACTTTACGTTGCGTTGCCAGATGTACTTCCAGTTAAGTCCTTTGGGCGTTGTCGAAAAATTTAATAGAGAAATTACGATTGTCATATTTGCTTATTGACTAAATTGTTCTAATTAGTGTCAATATATAGGAATTAAAAACGTCTAGATTGAGCGATCGGGTATACCGTGTCTCATGAAAACCGCTTGGCTGGTGGGCCTATTTTCTACATGGAGCTGTGACTACTTAATATGTCGGTTGATGGTTTATGCATTAGGAAGAGGCGTTATAGAAGCTGCTTATTAGAATTGAGGTTCAAGAAACTGATATGTGATAGCCATACATACATACATACATACATACATACATACATACATACATACATACATACATACATACATACATACATACATACATACATACATACATACATACATACATACATACATACATACATACATACATACATACATACATATTACAAGAATTATATATATCTATTTTGAGCAGATGGGACTAAACTATGCCTATGAGAACCATTGCTGAAGCATACCGGGGCGCGGTGGTGTACGGGGGTATGTTCGGTGCCTTGCAGCTGGAGGGTTGCGGGTTCGAATCCACCTCAAAGCTGCCGCGTAGGGACCCTGGGCAAGTCCTTCACTCGCATGTTGCTCATGCGCGGCGTGAAACTCCGATTCAGCGTCCGCGCAGTAGTCGGGAGCGCCTCTGAATAGGCAATCTGGTAGGGCAGCTATAACAAGTGTTCAAATACAATACAATACAATACAATACAATACAATAGTGCAATTGTGATGTTCTGCTTAAACACCTTTAAATTGTGTCTTTCCAATACTATATATTCTTCATTAATTTAACGTTGTTTCGTTAGATGGTTCTGCGGTAGGCAATCAGGGTGTTGTAGAAATCTCGAAATGACGATCACGATAACTACTATTGATTAAATTGCACTAATTACTAATTAGTGACCAAATACAGGAATTAAAAACGTCTAGTTTGAGTCGATAGACCTAAACTATGCCTATGGGAATCATTGCGGAAATAACCTCTGATTTCTGGTGCAATTGAAAAGCTCTACTAAGACACCTTTAAATCGTTGCTTTGCAATGCTATATATATGTAATTTTTCGTTCAATGAGTGGATAAAGAGACTTTTCAGGAGACTGCATAGCAAAATTAACTTAGGTGAAAATTGCACAGAAGACGTTAACGTTAACGGTCTTTTATTTCAGCATCCGTTTTTATGATCTTGGATTCCAATTCAATCTTTGTGTTATACGGGCAACCGTTGTATAACGTGTAGTTTAAATGAATGTGATAATAAGATGCTGTAAAACTCTTAGATCAAATACAATCGTTATCTTACGACGGTGTGCTATTAGCGTGGCACTGTTCAATCATGTCATACAGTGCCCATATACCGTAAATGGCACATTTGTGACGCATCTAAATGGCGCTTTATAAATCTTCTTCCAGTAATGCTACTGATAACTGATACAATAAAAATTTAATGCTCGATGGCGCTGAGCAATTGTGAGTGAATGACTTGCTGAAGGCCCCTACACAGTAGCCGCACTCTCCGCGTTATAAGACAAGCACTTTCACCAATCGACCACCGTGTCCCATTCAAGCAATCTACTTCCAACGGCACCATCTTTCCGCACGTCTCTCTGTCTGTCTAACCAATCGGAAAATGAGTTCTAACGTAGTCGTTGGTTTTGTAACGCGTGCCATACATATTGCATCGATTGACTGCATTTTAAAGGTGTCTAAGACGAGCGTTCTAACCGTTTGCTTGAATCGCCTATTTTCTACATAGGGCTGTGACTACTTATGTTGGTTTATGGTTTATGCGTAGGTAAGCGGCGTTTTAGAAGTTGACAGATAGGTCTAATTTATACCTATGGGAATCATTGCCGAAGTAAACCGTGAATTATACTAGTTTCAATTGTGAAGTTCTGCTTAAACACCTTCAAATCGCACCCTCCCTATTCTATATATTTTTCATTTTACGTTACGTCGCCAGTTTTGTGTTTTCGACGCCGTGGAAAATTTAATAGAGAAATAGAAATTACGATTGCCATATGTGTTTATTGATTAAATTGTACTAATTAGGAATTTTAAACGTCTAGTTTGAGCAATGGGCCACCGTGTCTAATGAAAACCGCTTGGCTGGTGCGCCTATTTTGTACTTGGAGCTGTGACTACTTCATTCATTCATTCATTCATTCCAAACATTTATATAGCGCCCCTTATAGGTTACTACTCAGGAGCGCTACTTATGTCGGTTGATGGTCTATGCATTAGAAAGCGGCGTTATAGAAGTTGCTAAAATTAGAATTGAGGTCCCTGAAAGGAGCGATATATGATGGCCATATACATATACATACATACACACATACACAAATACATACATACGCATGCATACATACATCCATACATACATCTTTCTTTCTTTCTCCTCCGTCAAGTATTCGCTGACGATGAGGCTCTAACAAAACTTCTCCATTTCGGTCGGTCTCTTGCGAGTTCTATTGCCCTTCTTAAGTCTCATCCTCTGTCTTCTATGTCCTCCAGTACGTTATCTATCCATCTCTTCTTCTGACGTCCTCTGCTCCTCGTTCCCTCCACCTCTCCGTGCAGCGCCTTTGCCGGCATTCTTCGGTTCTCCATCCTGATCACATGTCCATACCATGTTAGTCTTCGTTTCTTTATTCTTTCCACTACCGTTTCCTTCTGTCCCAGTTCTTCTCGTGTCACCTCATTCCGTATCTTTTCTCTTCGTGATCTATTCAGTAGTCCTCGTAGCCATCCCATCTCCGCCACCAGGAGTCTTCTCTCGTCCTCTTTTTTCATGCACCAAGACTCTGCTCCATACGTGAGGACCGGTATCACCAGTGTTTCGTATAGTTTGGTTTTTGTTCTTGTTGAGATGTTGCCTGATCTCCATAGTTTCCTCAGTTTCCCAAACATTGCTGACGCCAGCCCAATTCTTTTCCTTATGTCCCTTGTCGACTCCGCGTCCTCCGTAATTACGCCCCCAGGTACACAAATTCCGCCACCTGCTCCAGCTCCTCTCCTTCCATACATACATACATACATACATACATACATACATACATACATACATACACATACATACATACATACATACATACATACATACATACATACATACATACATACATACATACATACATACATACATACATACATACATACATACATACATACATACATACATACATACATATTTCTTGTCAACTGGTCGGTTGGGGTAATGAACCGGGTCCTGCGATCTGCCGCACGCCTTTACGGACTTATTCCAAAATTTGGCCACGTCTCAGGTTATATGCTGGATGTGCTTCATTGGCTCCCCCTACTGCAGCGGATCTCGTATCGGATCATCGCTTTGGTCTGGCGGTCCTTGCTGGGCCTAGCACCCCGCCTATCTACGCGACCTCTGCTGCCCCTACCTTGGGTGCTCTGGGTTGTCGCTCTCTCCGCGCTCTACTGAGCGGGGCGTGCTCATGGTCCCTTTGCCCGCACAGCTACTAAGCAGAATCGAGCCTTCTCAGTGGTTGGCCCATCCCTCTGGAACGGGCTTCCTTTGACGTTGCGCTTGCATCCCAGAATCCACTCTGAATCTGTCTATACTTGCTTCAAAACTATTCTTTTCAGCCGAGCTGTGGTCGGGAGCGCTTCTGAGTAGTAACCTTGAAGGGCGCTATATAAAACTTCGTAATGAATGAATGAATACATACATACATACATACATGCATGCATACGTATTACAGGAATTAGATATATCTATTTTGAGCAGATTATGTCTAAACTAAGCCTATGCCCTATGGGAATCATTGAAGGAGTTAACCGTGAATACTAATGCATATGCGAAGTTTTGCTTAAACACCTTTAAATCGTGTCTTTCAGATGTTATATTGTTAATTTTACGCTTCATTTTACGCTGCGTCGGTAGAATGGTCATGTTGATATTGATTATTGAATCTGTTTGTACTATTCTTGATGGACTAAGAATATTGAACATCGATTGACAGTAAATGTAAAATTGATAGCTTGATGTTAATTTAGAGAGATAGATGTGATGCTCTGCAAATATTGTAATTAAGAATAAGAATTAGATTAAAATTGAGGAGAAAACAGTTATTAATAGAGCCCATATAGCCGCCAAAAAAATTAATGAAAAGCCTGTACGGCTAGAAGATTAATTTTGATTCTTTTTAATATCAAAAAAAGAAGGAAAAAAGGAGAAAAAAGAACAACCACCTGTCAAATTTCATCGTTGCAACTTCCTGTCAGAAAAGAAGCAAAGACAAGAAAAGAGAAAGAATTCTGATGAAAAACATTATTCGAAAATGAACTTAAATACGTCAAAAACTTTAAAGTCGTCAATACCCTATCAGAAATAGAATCCAAGACGGAAAAAAGATAAAGAAAACTGATGAAAACACTACACGAAAATGAACTGAAATGCATCAAAAACTTTAAAGACGTCAACGGCCTTTGTTGCTAAAAGATGTCATTAAACACTGGATAAATAAATAAGTCGGTAGAATGTGTCGCGTGGTAGATAGGGCGATGCATAAATTTAGAAATTACTGCTACGATAACTAGTATTGATTAAATTGTACTAATTAGTGGCCAAATACAGGAATTAAAAATGTCTAGTTTGAGGCGATTGGCCTAAACTATGCCTGTGGGAGCATTGCCGATTTAACCCGTGATTTCTGGTACAATTTCTAAGACACCTTTAAATCGTTGCTCTTCGATGCTATATATATGTATACTTCAATTTTTTCGGTCAATCATCCACTGGAGACTGCGTGACAAAATCAACTTAGGTGAAAATTGCAAAGTTTTTCATAAAGACGTTTACGGTCTTTTGTCTCAATAACTGTTATTATAATCTTGGATACCAATTCAAACTTTGTATTATAATAAGCAACCGTTGTAAGGCGTGTAGTATAAAATGAATGTTGTAATAAGATACTGTAAAACTCTTAGATTCAATACAATCGTTATCTTACAACGGTGTGCTATTAGCGTGGCACTGTTCAATCAGGTTATACAGTGCCTATATACCGTAAATGGCTCATTTGTGACGCATTTAACTTGCGCCTTATAAATCTTCTTTCAGTAATACTACTGATACAATAATGCTCGATGGCGCTGAGCAATTCTGAGTGAATAACTTGCTCAAGGCCCCTACACAATAGCCGTTACGTACTCTTCGCGTTATAAGACTTTTCTATTAGGCTACTATTATGTATCAGATAGCGGTGTGTCTACCTGTTTCATATCAATAAACGAATATAGCAAGCAAACCACTTCCAACGGCGCCATCTTTCCGCACATCTCTCTGTCTCTCTGTCTCTCTGTCTCTCCGTCTCTATGTCTCTCTGTCTCTCTGTCTCTCTGTCTCTGTCTCTGTCTCTGTCTCTGCCTCTGCATCTGCCTCTGCCTTGCCTGTGTCTCTGCCTCTGCCTCTGTCTCTGTCTGTCTGTCTGTCTCTGTCTGTCTGTCTGTCTGTCTCTCCCCTCTCTTTCTCTGTCTGTCTGTCTGTCTGTCTCTCTCTCTCTCCAGCATCCTTCTTCCAGCATCCCTCCTCTCAGTATCTTCACCTGTACCCGGTCCAGACGTTCTGGCGTCGCCTTCCCAGACGAGGCCCTACTCCGACCGAGTGGTCTACCCCGTTAACGTCAAAACATTATCATAAGACCTTGTAGCCTTCCGCGAATCCCCCCTAAACAAACCATCCTACCAGCAACATCTCCCGTTAGTCGATTCTAGTCTAGCGGAACAAATTGGAACACTCGGCCGAACTAAATTTT
>JACEVL010001678.1:0-28737 GCA_020284085.1 Aporrectodea caliginosa
TTTACCGTAAATCTCACTCTCACGTACTTTTCTCTGCTGCCACCATGTGCGTTCGCTTTCAGACTCACTTACTTTTAGTCTCGTGCTCATTTAACTTTTTCTCAACCTATACAGCTGCACTTTTTCTCAACCTAATTGCACTTTTTCGTCATCGCACTTTTAATCAATCTCTCTGTCTACCTATATTTCTGTCTGTATCTCCATCCATCCATCCATCCATCCATCCATCCATCCATCCATCCATCCATCCATCCATCCATCCATCCACCCATCTCTGTCTGTCTCTGTCTGTCTCTGTCTGTCTCTGTCTGTCTCTGTCTGTCTCTGTCTGTCTGTCTGCCTGCCTATCTGCCTAACTATCCATCCATCCATCCATCCACCCATCCATCCATCCATCCATCCATCCATCCATTCATGTATCTATCTATCTAGTTATCTATTTATCCATTTATCATCTATGTCTGTCTGTCTGTCTGTCTGTCTGTCTGTCTGTCTGTCTTTCTTTCTCTCTCTCTCTCTCTCTCTCTCTCTCTCTCTCTCTCTCTCTCTCTCTCTCTCTCTCTCTCTCTCTCTCTCTCTCTCTCTCTCTCTCTTTCTGCATCTTTCTTTCTCTGCCTTTTTCATTTTCTGTCTGTCTGTTTTCTGCTCTCACTCTATCACTAACCCGGGCCTGTCTTTCGTTCTCAATCTTTAAACTCTGTCTCTGCTTTCTTCACTCTGGACGGGGTCTTCGCTCAAATTAACCACCCTTACCCGAGCATCTGCGTAGTCACCGACAACTACGCGGGCCAGATGGACCCCGGGTTGGATTTCCTTAGCCTCCGTCATCCAGGCTGGCGCTACGGTCGTTAAATTACCGTACATGGTCTTAACCGGGACATCCCTCTGGGACTTAGGGGAAACCAACACCTCCTCGGCGACGATCACGCGCCGGCACCAAATAGATCCATTACCCCTAACCAGGGAAACACGCCTGCGTCTTACAAATAAGGATCCCATACCAAACCCTAGGCGGCAGCGATGTTCTCTCAGCCAGTCCATCCCTAACATAGGCTCAGAAATTTGGTCAGAAACCAGGAAGGAAGTATGAATATAAAACCCGTTCGTAATCTTAATGGGCACCCGCACCTCACCAAGGACATTTATATCGGACCCATTAGCAGCCATCAAAACGCGATTGCAAGAGCGAAGTTCTAACCCGTCGACAGTAGATGAAGGCACCAGGCTGACTTCCGATCCAGTGTCGATCAGGCATAGCTGCGGTCGTCCGTTGATCTCACCGCGGATGTAGACTGCGTTGTTCGTAGCACGGTCCGGCATTCTTGGGCGCGTCGTATGGTTCATCACCACCTGGTCCGGTGGCATCGAAGCATCGGGCTCGGTCGTCGCGGTCTGGCGATTCTGGCGGTTCTGGTATCGGCGATCTCGTCGGCAGTTACGGGCCATGTGACCGGCTCGTCCGCAGTTGAAGCAGGTCATGTCGCGTCGCTGATTCTCCGGAGGGCCTGGGCGGTCTCGCTCAGGTCGGATTTCATGACTCGGTTCGTCGGTCGTAGGAGGGCTTCGGCGAAGCACGCGGAATTGCTCGTCCATTCTTTTCTCCATTTCTTGCTGCCATTTCCGCTGCTCATCTCGCTGATTGTTCAAGAAGCGGTCCATCTGAGCCTGAAGCTGGGCGCTCAGATCGGTCTCTTGCGTCCCTCGCACTCGGTTTGGCTGTCTGCGGCGATCATCGGCATCGTTCGTCCGTTGATAGGCCTCCAGACGCAGGGCGGTCCGGTATGCCTCGTCCAGATTCTTCGGTTCTCGCTCGCGTACTTTGAGCGAGAGCTCCCGGTCTCTCATCGCTTCCAGGAAGGCATCCTTCGCGATGATCTGCGTCGTCTCGTTGGAAGGCACCGGGTAGGCCAAGACCACCAGTCGTCGGATCTCATGCAGCAGGTCGCTCAGGTTCTCTTCCGGGCGTTGACGGCGGTAGTACAGCTGGGCGCGGAAGGTTTCTGCCTGGCCTTCCGTCCCGTATCTCTGCCGGAGTCGTTCAACCAATTCTTCGTAACTCGCGCTCGGTTGAGCGCCGAAGTCCCAGAGAAGTTGCGTAGCGGCCTTCTCCAGCGAACATCGCAAGTAGTCGACCCGGTCCGCGGCCGTCCACTTGTTGTGCCTTGCGCAGACCTCGAACTGCACCAGGAATGACTCCAAAGAGCCCGTCCCATCGAACTTTCCTGGCTTCATCGGCGTCGGGCGGCTTCGCAGCAGGTCGCTGACATTTTCTGGCAGATTCGGCGTCGAAGTCCCGGGAGCGTTCGGTCTTTCAGTCTCTTCGCAGAAATTCGCTTTCAATTTCTTCTTTTCCGTCGTCGATTCGCCCGTCTTTCCTCGGAAGCTCGTTCTCTCTGGTTTCACGGTCATCTCTTCTTCCCTGTCTTCGCGGAAGCTCGGTCTCACCTGCCCTGGGTTATCGAAGTCGATCTCGGCCAACAGGCGGCTTCGGTCCGGCGGCCTCTCCATCGTCTCTCTCCTCGCGGCTGGCGTCGACGTCTCGGCAGGCGTGCGGATCGGACCTGGCATCGGGTAGGCGAGATCTTCCAGGAAACGACTTCTGTCCGGTTTCGTCCCTATCGCGGCCATCCGTCTCGCAGCTGGCGTCGAAATCTTCGACGGCAGGTCGGCAATGTCCCAAGCTGCATAGGGAATGGTGTCGTCTTCGTCTCCCGGAAACATCTTCGGTCGATTCTAGCTTCGTCGGCGGCAGGAAATCTCGACAAAACCCCACTTCTGGTACCAATGTGACAAAAACGGCTCAATCCCACTTATGGGACCAATGTGACAAAAACGGGGTTCTGCTCCAGTTCACGTCTCTCTCTCAGGATGCGAGTGTAAGACGCGTGTCGCTCAGGATGGGAGCGTAAGTACGGCCTCCGTCGTCTATCGAAGGGCTTCAGCATCCGCCAGCCGACTAGCCGTAGCGATCAATGTCACCCACCGAAGGAATCAAACACCAGAGTTCAAAGACGATCTTTATTCGACACACCACCATTTCAACAACCAAGCTTCTCTCTTCTACTACACAAGAGCGCCCTCTATATATACCCAGCTGGGCAGGGATCCTTGGCTGGGATCCTTGGCTGGGATCCTCGGCTGACTGGGATCCTTGGCTGGGATCCTTGGCTGGGATCCTCGGCTGGCTGGGATCCTTGGCTGGGATCCTCGGCTGACTGGGATCCTTGGCTGGGATCCTTGGCTGGCTGGGATCCTTGGCTGACTGGGATCCTTGGCTGACTGGGATCCTTGGCTGGGATCCTCGGCTGACTGGGATCCCTGGGCAGGATCCTTGGGCAGGGAGTCCTCAGGCTAAGTTGCCATGCCTACCGCAACCCGAGGGTGGTCCAAAAACAGGGAGGCCCAAAACCGAGGGTGGTCCCAAAAACCGAGGGTGGTCCCAAAAACCGAGGGTGGTCCCTGGCAAAAACGCCACAACGTTTTGCACCAGCGCGAGTGTTTGCCTTGCACTTCCATCCATCCAAGCAAAAGCAAATTACTGAAATCGAGAAATTTATAAAATTTATGGGTAATACCAAATTTGGGATGAAATTCTACTGCTTGAGAGCTGCAGTGAATGGACTACGGAGACCTTTGCCAACACCTCCTCGTGGTGGTCTCTGGGCGTGCAGTTAAACCAGATGGTTGACTGCATGGCGAAGATTGGCAGCCGCACTTCGATCGTCATTCATTCTCTTTATATTTTCACCAGTGTGCTGTATTTTTATCTGATTACCAAGCTGGTTCTTATTTCAGTTTTCTTATATATACTTACGGGCCAGGCTAGCTTACGTTGATTTTATGATGAATCGATTACAGTAAAGGTATTGTAACGTAGTATAAAGACATATATGTAGGCTATATAATATATTATAGGCCTATGTGGCTGACTTTCTAAGCTCAATAGAGAATCAGCGCCAGCCTAGAGGATCAAAACTAATTCAAACCAATAGGCCTATATGGCCTACTGGAAGACCATGTTTTGTGTGTCAGGTTATATTGATGCATTGAAAGTTTGCGAAATGCATAGCCGACCGACTTAGTTTAGGTTTTTCTTCGGCCATTCTTTGATATTGATCTGCAGTGAATGGACTACGGAGACCTTTGCCAACACCTCAATTCCAATTTCCCAGAGAACCCATCACCTACGTTCGTGTTCAAATTTAATTTCCGGCTAACCATTTTTTCATTCCTGCTTCAGCTAGGCCTATGCTCTTCATCCTCTAAATTCCTCTAATTCTTCCTCTTCCTTTCTCCTCCTTCTTCCCTTCCTCCTCAAGTTCCCTCAACTTCTTCATTGTCTATGTTCGTCTTCGTCAGATTAATTTGCTTCCAACTCATTCCTCCTCCTCCTCTTCGCGCGCATCGTTTGGTATAGGCCTATTCCTCCTTTGTATACTCGATCATTGAAGCACACACCATCCATTTTCCCCTTGCTTTTTTTCGTTGCCTCCTCCTCTTTCTCCTCCTCTTCTTTCTCCACTTCCTCCTTCTCCTCCTCATTGCCTCTTGTTTTATTACGTAGGCCTAGTTTGCTAATCGATGTAGGCTATAGGCCTATATCTTTAGCTATATTTAGTTGTGCATTTGTGACTTTGTAATCTGCTCCTTTGACCGTTTATTTAAAAAAGTATGTAATCGTTGTATACGCGCTTGTCAGAATCTGATGCAAATGAAAGCTGCTTACTTAATTACTTACTTACTTATTTTGTACTGTAGAAATACATACATTACGCTCAAGCTTGTGAGTTTATAACAAAGCACTCACTAGATGGCCCATTTAAAAGAAACATTAATGCATTTCCCATGGAGGTGCCGCCAAAGTCATTCGCATGTTAAACTTCTCGCTTAGGCTATGCCAACTGATTCGCATGCTTGAAGCACTGCCTAGATCGCTTCGGGTTCTAATTCCGGTAGGCCGTGAGAAAGTAACAAATAATTATTCATTGTGGAACTATATCATTACTGATTTATGTTGTAGACTAGTTGACGCTGTTCTCAAATGCCAGCTTCATAGTGATGCAACATCGCACGGAAAGACATAATGCATTACATCGGTGGATATATTATAGCTTTAATGATAGGTGCCAGTGCCCAAGTTACTGTTTATCATTACTTACACAAAAGGTCATCCTTTCTATCTCGAATACGTAGATACAGATAGTTACTCATGGTATGTAGCATAATATAGGCTATTATTAAAGCAGTGGCGGCGCCAGCTATGCAATGTCAGGAGGTCGCGTCAGGGTCATGGGAGTTATTCGGCAGGTCGAGGAAATGAATGTTTGAGTTTGACGCATCAAGCAACGGCGACAAAAAATGATAGTTAAGCATTTCAATTTTAGAGTTCATAAAATTTATAGACTTCTATTGACATAATAGATAAAACGTAAAAAGTCGTTTAGATATAGGTCTAATAATTGCACTAGTGAGCTTATGGGCATAGGCGCAACCACCCTATGGGACCCGTGGGACGCGTCCCCCAACTTTCGAACAGGTTGGGACGGTCCCCTCCAACTTTTGAAAATTTTTAGGTAAACAAGAGCCCAAAATGCACTCCATTCGGTATCAAATGCTCAAAATTGCGTCGGCTTCTGGGGCGGATCCCCAGACCCCAATGGGAGACCTTACGACGCTCCCCGTACCCCTAGTCGTTAGGAGCTTCTTGACTTCCGTAATCGCGGCTGTACGGCTGTGCTCCTTCCGCACTCGCAGTCCCCCACTCGGACGTTCTAGTGGGTCCCTCCCCCTGCTGCCGATAAAATAATGGGTTAGGCTAAATTCAAGTCTATCAGAATTCAGTGCAGAATGTTGCGGTATAATTTCACTCTAAAACTTTACTAATCTCGCTTTTTAAAATTCGACTACGAGGACATTTCAATTTTTAATGATGCGACTGCGAGTGGTGTTCTTCTAAAGCCTAAAATCTCAGTTTATTCACATACTCATATTTTTCACAGATTTAGATGGTTTAGTTACTTTTATATCGAAATCATCGGTGAAAAATTTGAGGTAAATTAGAGTCCAAAATGTACTCCATTTGACATCAAATGCTCAAAATTGCATCGGCTTCTGGGGCTCCGCCCCATACCCCCTAGTCGTTAGGGGCTTCTTGCCTTCGGCAATCGCAGCTTCGCGCCTTCGGTGCTCGCAATTCCCCCCTTCCCACTCAGACATTCTAGTAGGTCCCCCCCAACTTCTGGACCGTGGTTGCGCCCCTGCTTATGGGGCAGATGTTGATGTTTTACTTTTTTTAAGTCAATCAATCATTATTCGTCTAATTAAATACATCCGGCCAGTTGTCATGAACGCAATTGGTTACAAGTAACACCAATTGAATTGGCTGTATACATAGCCGAGCTTGAGTTATAAGTTATGGAAGGCAATTACAAGTGATTATGAGACAATTAATAGGCCTATATTTTTGAACTTAAGACTCGCGGAATGTAGGCTAGTTATGCTTATCCTTGCATGGTGTAAAGAAGATATAAATAATTTCAAAGAATTTTACACAGCAGTAGGTAGTAAGTAGGCAGGTCATAAGGCAGGTCAAGAGTAAAATAGGCAGGTCAAATGACCTAACGCGACCCATGGTAGCGCCGCCAATGTATATGGGCCTATTTATTACTGTACATTATAAGTTATGAAATAATTATGTTTAAACGTTGTAACTCATATGATAGAGGACACATGTAAGTCTTGGTTTTACGATTTATCTCAAGAAATAATTTGCATCACATTCAACTCGACAAATTATTAAAATGCAAATGTAAAATCACTTAATTAATCATAGCAGTGTTGAACCTGTCACTTCTGCAGGTTATGTACAAAGCAAGAAATATTGCCTAGGCCTACAATTTTAATGACACTGCACCTATTTACACAGACGAATATTTCAAATAACTATATCACGTATAATAAGTCCCTTTAGTTAAATTTATTTATTTGCTATACTAATATTATAATTATGCACATAGTATATTCGTTGGAGTGAAATGTTTAACACAAAATAGTTCAGATAAACACAAAATAGTTTAGATAAACAAATTATTTGTATTTAAAATTCATAAAGCTGGTCCATTATGTAAGTCCAATTTAAACGAATAATACTGACGTGATTGTTAATACTGCAAGATGTCAAAGTCTTGGCCCTACTTAGGCATCGTATAGGCCTACTATGCTTGTTTGCACACAGATCATTATTACTTGTATTGCAGGTTAAAATTTTAAGCAAAAAGAACTGCACTTTACGGATTGATAAGGCATATAAAAATAAGTAATCACACAAATAATAATAAAATAAATAATAATTATTTGCACATATTTGATCAGTTTACAAGTAAATGTGTTCTATTAAACTAAAGCTACGGCTGCAAGTTTTCAGCTGTAGGCATTTTTGCCAAAAGTAGCCCTCTGTAAGTAGTTTTTCGTACTCACCTTCTGATTGGGTGACCAATCAACTAATGGGAAGACTATTGTATCCATACGCGTTTAGACTTCAACAGACAAATTATTATGTGAGTTTGGTTCCCAGCAATGGTTCGTGTCGAAAGTTTTAAGAAAGAACTAGGTGGGCCACTCACGAAGAAACTGCATAACTAGGGCGCGTGATGCATTCTGGTCTGTCTGCAGGTAAACCATTAATCTGTATCAATAATGCATTAAGTTGCGTATGTGATCTACTTCGAGATCAAGTTTGCAATATAAATCATGGCTGCTAAGAACAAGATGGACCATTGGGAGAAAATTGGCTACGCAATCCGTCATAATCAATAATGCACTAGGGCACTAGGCCTATTTATAGCCTACTGTTTACCTTCGCTTGAGAGCGTATACACACCTAAAGCCAAGAGTTTTAAAGTTACATTGGTACGCCAAATGGCTGCACATACGTACAGCATGATAAATAGCTCAAGTTAGTTCAAATCTAAAATTTTACTAACAGTCTTCGAAGAAAAGTAAAAACGAATAAAATACTTAAGACGACAAATGCTATTAAATTGATTCGATATTATGCTTTACCCTCTTGAGCGCGCGGAGTTTACTTGTTCTAATACCAACCAATTGCTTTACTTAAATTCGCACATGACCTAGTTACTGAATGCGCAGCCAATTTTCTCCCAGTTACCCGTCTTGTTCTTAACATCTTTGGTTTATATTGTAAACTTTATATCGAAATAGATCATATAATGTGAGTGACGAATAAACCTATGTCCTATCCATGCGTGTATATAGTTCCAGGATTATCACAGAATTTTTGTTGATTAATTATTAATATACTAATAGTAAGTACACAGCGAGCCCTGTAAAAATAGCTCGCAAACGGTTTTGCGTGCGTCGTGTAGAAAAACAAAGGACGCAGGACGGTTCGTTGATCGTGGCTGATGTGATTCGTCCATGATGACGTCAATGTTAGTCCACCCCGTTGACAATCAGTGGGGCGATGTACGGACTGTGACGTATTCCGAAGGAGAATCGAGGAGGTTCTCGTTTGTGCACCCATACCTAAGCAGCAAACGATTGTTCGATTGAGAATTCGGAAACTATATTATAATAATTATAATAATAATAAAATTATTTTAAACATAATTATATGTTTTCAGGCGCCATTTGTATGAATTAAACGCACAAGTCGCCGATGATATAGATGTAAACGTTCCGTTTTGTGACTGGTATGATTTAAGCTGACAATCTTGGGCGCCAATGATATAGGGTACAAAACTTGCCCTTTTGGGGCACCAATGGCAATGGTAGGATTTGCACTTACCTTTTCGGGCATGTGGGCTCCTGGTCCGGGTTTATGTGTACCGTCACCTGGCATGACGTTTCTACTTGTCATGCTGTACTGAGGAGGTTGGTACTTGTACTTGTTTGGATTCGTTACCGAGTACGCACCCGGGCCTGGGGTCTGAAAGTCAAAGTAGCATCGTCGTCATCATCATCATCATCGTTATTATCGTCAATTTGATCATCACAATCATATATTCCTCGTCGTCGTCGTCGTCATCATCATTATCATCATCATTATCGTTATCAGTATGATCATCACAATCGTATAGCCATTCGTCTTCATCATCGTCGTCGTCGTCATCACAAACTATTTCTTTCATTGTCAGAGTTCACTGCCGGACTGCCGGTGTCTTATAAGCTTCTTGAAAGATTATGTCCTTTCAATTGGTTGATTATCTTGATTCTAGTTCTCTTATACCCCTCTTCAATGATCGACGTCTTTGGAACTATAGACCGTGGAGAGGTTAATCCTCTGGTCCTTTACGATGTAATCGCTGCTTTAAATTCTGTGGATCAATAGGTCCAATACAGGTATACAGCTTCTGGACTGAGCTGCAGTTGTATAGTACGGTAACCTCTGGCGTAGAGACAGGATGGCGATCTTAAAGCTGGGCTCTTGGAGCGTCCGGAGAAATCTTTTGGCATCCCCGATATAATTGACCTCCGTTGTCTTCAGTCATTCCTTTCGGACCGTTCCCACTCTGTCTGGTCCCCTATTCCCTTGGGTCTTCCTCAAGGTTATGTCCTGGCCCCCTATCATATATACATTCTGTACACAGCCGACCAGGGTCTGGTTTTCCTTCCTGTCTGGGTGTTGCTGTCTATCAGTATGCTGACAACTCCAGTCTCTGCTCATGGCCCAGCGGATTCTGCTTTTTCTTTGGTTGCGAGGATTCTTGATGCAACATCTGTCCATAATCTATGGATGTCTTGAGTCCTCCAACCGCATCAGGTTAAACTGCAATAAGCCCCAGAAACTGTTCATCTGGCTTGATAGTCGAGCCCAGCTTTAAGATCGACATCCTGTCTCTACGCCAGAGGTTACCGTACTACTATACTGCAGCTCAGTCCAGAAGCTATATACCTGTATTGGACCTATAGAATCACCATTCTCGAGAGCTCAATTTGTTCCACAGTTTCGCAAAAGCCTGAAGTTTTTAATATTTGACAGTGATTTCAACGGTTCAGATGAGAGTTTATTCTTGAAGTGGGGTATATATATATATATATATATACACGAGTGTATATATATGTGTATATATATATGACTATATACACACGTAATAGAGCTATAAAATTAATGCTGTGCCTTGCAACTGCGAAAAAGCTGTTGCTAGGTAACCGACCATATGTTTATATGTAAACATTAATATGTGCGACAGAGAAGTATACGGAGAAGAGAGACAGAAACAAAGAGGCAGACATATACCCATACAGAAAGACACAGAAGCGGACAAACGGCAGCCGGTTGGTTGAGCTCTGGCCTTGATACTCGAAGCTTGCGGATTTGAGCCTTCGTGACATATATATATATATGTATATATATATATATATTGCGAGTGTGTGTGTGTGTTCTTGTGCTTGAGTTTAATGTATACATATGTATGGATTGAAGCATGACGATGACGATGAATACATTATGATCGCATACTGATAAGAAATACTTAGTATGCTAGGTGTGTAAAAGCATGAAAAGCACTTGAGTAGATTTTGACCTTTGCCCCCCGTCCAGTCAGCGCATGCGCAATTATGTGACCTAGCGCTTAGTTGCAAAGGAAACCTGGACGCCGATAGACTGCGGGGGTCTGAGCCTTATGCAAACAATTATGCCGACGGTCACACAATACATCTGTTTGGAATTCTGCTACACAGATAAGGAGATACCGGTAATGTGAGACTGTGTGCATGAGATATGGAAGAGGGAGGGAGGGAGGGAGGGAGGGAGATAGAGAGACGGAGAGAACGGAACTATAGAGCAGTGCCGTCTTAAGGCATGGGCGAGGTGGGCAGTCGTCAGGGCCCTCACGATTCTAGGGGCCCCAAATTTAAAACACCAGAAAAAATTAGACCACAAAAATTACTGCGTGCGTGACCTTCACACGTAGAAGAATTGAAACTTCTTAGCTATTAGTGCATGGATATAAATTTTAATGAATAGGAATTTAAGGCCAGGAATAGGTGTCCAGATTTGGATTATAGCGATGTGAAGAAACGGAAACGAAAGAGAAGTATTTCGTCTTACTAGATATGATGGACCAGAAGAAGAGATAATTCTATATATACACAAGAGGAAAGGCTCAAGGCGGAAACATTCCTCCCTGTTCTCTGACCTGAGAAAACGTGCAGAATCTTATTCATGGATTGGAAATGTGTTTTCCTTCCTCAGTCAACTGAAAACAATTGGTTCTGATGAGCTAAACAAAAAGTGTGAACATCTGACTAATGTATATCACCAAGACCTCGACTATGGTGACCTTCTAAAATCTAAATGAATGCATGCACGCATCTCAAGAAGTATACATGGTTCTTGATGAAAATTGTGAGACTCTCCCTGCGGACAACTTGAAATCTGTGTTCCCCAATTTTTAAATTGCATTCAGACTCATTTCAGAGTGTTCAAGTGCATGATGGTGACCAGGAGAACGTTCATTTTCCAGATTGAAACTTATAATTAATCAGCTTCGCAGCACACATGGGGCAGCAGCGTTTGAACTGGCTTTCACTCACGTGCGGTGAAAATGACTTCCTCAAGACCATTGACTTCAAGCCAATTATAAATCAGTTCACTTCAAAGAAATTTCGCAAACCTTTGTGTTGATTAATAAGTAATTCATAAAGTACCATCTCTGTGAGACTCTGTATATACTCTGGTCACAAGATTTCTGTAAGTGTACCAATGAATTCTTTTTATTTTGAAATATTTGTGTTTTTTAAGGCTTATAATGTTATATTTTTCAAAAGTTTGTATTGACTAATCTTCGCATTACAGTAGGCCTTCTTCATGTTTAAATATTCATTTCGTTACAAAGTGAATGTTGAAACTAACAATACAGCTATCGGTTTGATATATAATCGACCGTTTCAATTTTTATGCCTGTGGGTGAGTAGGGGCCTCAGTGCATTGCTTTGCCCAGGGCCTACAATGCTGTTAAGACGGCCCTGGAATAGAGGAGCTAGAGGGAGAGGAGAATATATAAGAAAGATAAGAAGAGGAAATACATACGATATTAGAAGTTAAGATACAGTGATATAATGTTCAGTGTGATATGTGAGAGTGAAAGAGAGAGACAGAGACCGAGAGAAAGAGACAGAAACAAAAGGAGATGGATATATATAGCGAGAATTGAGAGTCCTATTGGAAAGTGGAAGAGACAAGAGGCAGGCAGACATACAGACAGACAGACAGACAGACAGACAAACAAATATAATTCCATTAATCTATTCTATTTACCGTCTTATAAAGTGCCTCTCATAGTACAACCTATAATCAGAGGCGATCAATTAAGGCACCTCATTTGCACATAATAAGATTACAGCGGGGATCGAACCCTTTCCTATTCTTGCCCATATCATCATCATCATCATCATCAGGATCCATGGGCCGAATGCCCGTAGGTGTCCAACGCTTGCATCGGATCCATGGGCCGAGGCCCGTTGGAGTCCAATGCTTGCATTGGACTTCATACGTATTTTTTCTTTACGAACGGAGTATCTGCACCCATCCGTTCGACCTTCGCACTTCTCCCTTAAAGAGAGTTCCAGGCTTAGGACTGGCTCTGGTATCCACTATCTTGTGGTATCAGAGGCGGCGATGCCGCCCACGTTTGCCAGCTTTCTCAGGGTTCCTGCTGAGCCTGTCCACCTCGCGTAGCCCCCTCAGGTGGTACTTCAGCCAAGACCTTCACCACTGATGGCATAGCCTCAGCAGGCACTCCCCGACTGACTGTTGCCACCCCTCACCACGTTGAGGTGTGAGTCGGACTTTCTTGCCCATATAGGTCAGTGTGATTTTCCTTACAGATTTTATTTTAGTTATAGTTATAGTTATAGTTAATGATTTTTTTATTTTAGTTATAGTTATAGTTATAGTTAGTATTATTTTTTAGTTATAGTTATAGTTATAGTTAATGGATTTTTTATTTTAGTTAATTTTAGTTACTACTTAGTTACAATAATTAAGTCTATAAGCAAAATTGTGCGTATTAATACGCTGTTTCACAATTTACTCAGAGCTATGAAAACCTTTGAAGCATGGGTACAGTCAGCTTCATGAATACACGAGTTTCCAAAGTAACTGACAAATTTCACAATAAAAATTTCGCATTTTTCGTTCTCATTTATGTCGAATCGTCCATATTGCACTTCCTATTTTTTATTTTTTGTATTAACGAAAATAAAGATGAATTTTCGTTAGTGTTATTTTCGTTATAGTTATAGTTATAGTTAATGATATTTTTAGTTATAGTTATAGTTATCGTTAACGAAGTCATTTTATTTTCGTTAACGAACATTTTCGTTATCGTTATCGTTAACGAAAATCACACTGATATAGGTGCTCTTAATGATCTCTTTGTCTCTAAACGTATTTCGATTGAGGGTCCGTTGACTCAAGAGGCGTTCGGTCGGTCGGTCGGTCGGTCGGTCGGTCGGTCGTTCGGTCGGTCGGTCGGTCGGTCGGTCGGTTGAGGGCGGTCGGTCGGTCGGTCGGTCGGTCGGTCGGTCGGTCGGTCGGTCGGTCGGTCGGTCGGTCGGTCGGTCGGTCGGTCGTTCGGTCGGTCGGTCGGTCGGTCGGTTGGGGGCGGTCGGTCGGTCTTTGGTGTCGGCCTCTCGTCGACCTGTGCTTAATAAGTCGACAGCCTGGCAGGTGACCAGACTTGTCGTGACGCTTTGTGAAGAAACTCAATCGCCGACGCATAACACACTCGTAAGCAAACATTGCAGACCGACCACCACCACCTCCACCAGGTCCTATGCATACAACAGGCATGTCACTGTGTCGTTGCAGGAGCTCATCCGCAGTCAACATTTATGCATGTAGTTACATGTTGTAGATATCGTTCTATGTACACCCGTTTGTCTGTCTGTGACAGTCTGCATATCTGTAGATCCCTATGAATCCACATGTATGTAGGTATGTATGAATTAATGTATGTAGGTCTGTCTGTCTGTCTGTCTGTCTGTCTCTCTCTCTCTGTCTCTCTGTCTCTCTGTCTGTCTCTGTCTCTGTCTCTGTCTCTGTCTCTGTCTCTGTCTCTGTCTCTGTCTCTGTCTCTGTCTCTCTCTCTCTCTGTCTCTCTCTCTCTCTCTCTCTCTCTCTCTCTCTCTCTCTCTCTCTCTCTCTCTCTCTCTCTCTCTCTCTCTCTCTCTCTCTCTCTCTCTCTCTCTCTCTCTCTCTCTCTCTCTCTCTGTGTGCCTCTGTCTTCTCATCGACGGTTACTTTGAAGGACGTATTCGTAGAATCGTTCTGGCCAAGTCACAAGTGCTTCAATTGGTCTCCAGTTGTAAAATTTGCCAAAGCCTAAACGGCCATTGGACAATAATTGTGAGCCGTAAAGGAACCGTTGCTGTGTGGCCACAAACAATTCCTTGCTTTCATCGGGTTACTTTGGCAACGGCTGCTATGGTGATCAGCTTAAATTGAAACAAATGGTGGAGACAGTATCCGGCTGTTGCCAGGTAGCGCTTTGAATAATCCGAGTAATTACGGTCAACTTAAATTTGAATTGACTGAACCATATGAATCAAATCCAGACATTTTAGGTGTGCAAATCCCGTAAAATCGAGCAACGTTTCTGACTTAGACGTGGTACATGCAGAGACCGCAACCATGGCAGTGTGACTAGATTTCAACACTCAATATCGTCCAGTGTTCTGCACACATAGCCTAGGCCTAAATCTGGGTTAATTTGAGCTCAAAATAATGAAAACGGAGTTACAACGTATTATACCACACGACCAGTGAGAACTGTACAAATAATTTCTGCCGAAGCCAACTGCCTTTGGTTGTCGTAAGATATCGTTAAACTGTGGATCCTAATCCTATGTTTCATTTGGAACGTTAGTAAAATTAAAATGGAAAGTAAGGTAACATCGACGTCAAAGACCGTTATATAGCTTTAAGGTAGCATCGAAGTTGTAATCGTGATCCCGACATTTCTAAAGCGCTACAAAATAGCTAGGCGAAGGGCACCAGCTTATTCACGAGCGCTGCGTCGTATCAGAGGGGTTGATACCAAGTGGAAGTCCAAGTCCGGTTGCCAGGAGATCACAGAAAGAAGGAGACAGATGAGATGTTGAGGCAGATTCCGTCTCGGACGAGAAAACTGGAATGCAGAGGACAGGATGGATCTGGATAGGAGTTTTCGAAGAGGTCATACCTTTATGTTGTTAGTAGGGGTTGGCAACGATTAAAAATTGTAATCGAAATTAATCGCACGATTAAAAATTGTAATAACGCGATTAATTTTTAAAAATAATTGGGCGTAGTGACAATATAGCGTCAACTGCGTTAAAAATTTAATCGCGTTAATTAATTAGCGCATTAGGGGCCTAATCGCGTTAAAACGCGTTATATGCCCAGTCCTAGATGTTAGACATAGGACCACTACCACTATTATCAAGACACCTTTTTAATAATAGGATTAGCTTTAATATAAGGGAGGAGGTCTTTAATGCATTGGTTCAATGAGGTGAGCTATGATAAGGTCGACGTCAACGTTCCTGGAAGCCATAAGACATCGTTAAACAGAGAATACTGCATATTAGGCAAGGAAATTCAAGGCTATTATCGACATACTTTACTCGGTATACATATCTTGATGGGACACGGTATACCTGATTGATTATATCGCTGGCTTTGTAACGCAGATAGTGAGGGTTCGGCGCCTTCCCTGAGGCGGTAGTTGTGCGGGGACCTTGAGCAAGTCCTTCACTCACAATTGCTCAGCGCCATCGAATCGGAACACTTAATAAAATGCGTGGTGTTGGTGGTGGTGGTGGTGGTGGTGTTGGTGGTGGTCGTCGTCGTCGTCGTGATGATGATATGATGATGATGGTGGTGATGGTGATAATGACAATAATAATAGTAGCAATAATACTAATACTAATAATAACAACAACAACAACAACAACAACAAAAACAATAACAATAACACCAACAACAATAATAGTAATAATAATAATCGGCCTAATAATAATAAATTCTTGGATAGGCCTACCTCTCCGTGCTTACGAAGCGAAACTTATAGCAGCCGACTCAAACCCTATGCGGTCGTGGCAATCTCAGTGGTTAGGCTAATTAGGACTAGCCTACACTCTGACCGAACATGGCCAGACTGCCCTCCTCGATTCGTCTTTGGGGAGGCAGCGAATGCATCATGATGATGATGCTTCTCGCTGAGGAATAGACTGGTCCTGTGCTGGTGATGTTTCTGTCGCCTAATAGGTGGCGCTGTATAGTCCGTTTCCCTACCTTCTGCAGATCTTCGTGGAAGCTGCCGATCCTACTGCGACCTGAGAGAGAGTAGCAGGGAGCCTGACGCTTCCCGCTGATCACAGTCCGACCAAGCATATGCGCTGGTTCGTAAACATTTGGCCCTGAAGCAGAAGGAAGAATATGTATAAGAAAACATGGAGTAAACTTTACAGAGTGTACACCGAGTAATGTGATGGTTAACGCGATGGCTACATCACACTGCATTGCACAGGTATTTTTATCCATCTACTTTAACTTACGGAAATCTTTGCTTGCTTGAGCCACAGGCTAAAAAGACAAATCTTGCGACGACTAATTCGATCACTTACAATCATTCAATCGTCCTGAAACTTGGCAGATAGACTCGCCCTCGCAGACACTTCATTCTATAAAAATTTCAGCTCCCCAAAAAAGGCAAGCTTATAGAATCGGGGACTCAACTTTTCGAATCGGTGACTCAACTTTTCCGATACGCAGCGTTGCCATTGGCCGCAACAAAAACGGGCGCGCTGCCTGATTAAACGCATGCTATGACGTAAAATGAACGCGGACTATATATTTGTAGAGGTAACTGCTTCATAAGACGCATTATAGGATAGTAGATGGATATAGTAAAAAACTTTGTTTTTACGGGCTGTATTTTTATTTATCATAAAAACATGATATGTGCATGAAAGTAAAAAAATTGTTACTAATAAAAAAATACTAACCCAATTCATAATCCAGTCTAACTCAAATCCAATTAGCCTCAAATTCCTAATGCAAACGTAGGCTACGCCGCGTAGGGACCCTGGGCAAGTCCTTCACTCGCAATTGCTCATGCGCTTCGGCGTGAAACTCCGATTCAGTGTCCGCGCTGTAGTCGGGAGCCCCTCTGAGGAGAAATCTTGAAGGGGCGCTATAACAAGTGCTCATACATACATACATACTCTATTTCACTCTATTCTAATCTAATCCAATCCAATTTGTTCTAATCTAATCCAATCGATTGCAATCTAATCCTATCAATTTTAATCTAATCCATTCTAATCCAATTCATTATAATCTATTCTTTTCTAATCAAACCCATTCTATCTAATCCATTGTAACCTAATCAAATCCATTATAACCTACGCTAATTTATCCTAATCTAATCCAATCCATTCTAATATATTCCAATATGGCGGCCTAAGTGACTTCTAAAGCGCCACCGAACAGCACGAGAGTCTTCCATCGATGACACTTCTACGATCTTAACCGACGCCCACTCATTCACTCCTTCAGTCATTCATCCTTTTGAGCATTTATATAGCGCCCTTTCACCCACCTGGTGTGTCATCGCTCGATCGACTTCTGTGTCGGGCTCCAAAGCTGTATGCGGGCGGCATTCGTTTCGACGTTGGTCCGCTGCTTTCGGGTGCATAGGCCCCAGGCCCCGGGGTCTTGAAGCCCGTGTGCTCCCTGCTTCGGCTGTACAGTGAGTAGTGGGGCGTACCGTCTCGCCCCGTCCGGTAGGTCTTGCGGTCGGGCAGGTAGCAGGGTCCTGGGCTGCACGACTCTGCCCACTTCCCGTGGCGGATTCCGAAGGGGTAGGCAGGGCCCTTCTGGTGGACGCTGCGTGGGTCGTGGCCAGGCTGCCCCACGAGGGTCGGCAGCCCGTAGCAGGGCCCTGGGCTGCTGTACATGGCGGCGATGGGACCGCGAGGCTTCGTGTAGTTGTAGACCATTGTAACGATGATTATAACGACGACGAGATGGAGAGATAAGAGGATCCTTCGCTGCAATCATCGAAAATGACTTTTCGATCATTAGGCTACATGATATGTAATGTCACGGTATGATCACGGTGATGAAAAATATGCAAATCATAGAGGTGATAACGACGACGGTGATGATGATTATGATGACTGCGATGGCGATGAATCTATTAGCATGCGAAGGTGGTGATGACTAGGACGATAACAACGACATGCATTGCCATGAAAATGTTTACTACGATGATGATGATGATGATGATGATGATGATGATGATGATGATGATGATGATGATGATGATGATGATGATGATGATGATGATGACGATGCTGCTGCTGATGGTCATTATGATGACGATGATGATCGCAATGATGTTGATGCCATGATCATAATCATGTGATAATCACGATGATTTCCATGACAAAGATAATGACGAGGAGAAAGAGGACGAGAGGGTTTGCAAAAGACCAAATCAATTGTTTACCCTATTCCTGAGCTCGTTAAAAAGTCCGTATACGAATTACATATAGTATACCGGCACCAAAACCACACATTAATGTGGCTAGAACGGTCAAATAAAGTCCGGCGTCAAAGCACATTCAACGTCGCTTTCTACAAAACTATTATTTGTCTGATTGTCTTTTCCTACATGCTATATGCATGCTTGATAGCACATTGTCAATGTCACATTGTCAGTGTCACAACAACAACAAAAACACAATAAAGCATAGCTGGCCCTGCAATCTGGAATGCGTTCCCTGTGGATCTACGCCTAATGCCTATAGAACCCTTGCGGCCACGTTCTTCTCTAACCTTAGGACTGCTCTCTTTAGCCGGGGTTGTATCGGGAGCGCTCCTGAGTAGATAACATTGAAGGGGCGCTATATAAATATATGAAATGAATGAATGAATGAAATATAAATTGTAGACAACATCAACTGTGCTTCATTATTGCAGACAATTCCGAACTGCCTTTTGGTCCATAAAATAATGTTTGGCTTCAAGCTAAATCACACCTCAGTTAAATCAGTCCGAACTTATAACAGATGCGACGTTAGTAGTCTATGTATACTACTATAATACTGCAACGTATACCTCTGCATATTTAAATTTTAAATACCTGTAGCGAGCTACCTACGTGTATATATAATTATAATTATTTATTATATACAATATTATATATATATATATATACACGTCAAATACCATAATTATAACTATGGCGAAGTTAGTATGCTTATTTCTACATATTTTATAACTGGGATGAGTTACCTACCTGCGTCCGTATAGGCCTACCTTTTAAGCTGGTAACTAATGTGAGCGGTGAGATACCTCAAAGTTAAGAACTAAGTACGTGTTTACTTAAGCGCAAGTATCTAAGAGTTGAGAACTACATATATACCTACGTACCGAACTCTTTGCAGCCTAGCAATGAGCTGACAAAGAAATAAGTTCGGCAATTGGTAACTTCGGAATCAATCGGAAAGTCTCGATCTTAACCACGCGCGTCCTTTGGTTGCTTGGCAACGCCAGCGGTTGGAACAACAGATCACTTACGGCTACCAGCGCAGACGCTAAGTTCAAACGTCACTCGCTGCATCCTATACAGGTTTCTAAAATAGACCTATGTCACGACAGATCACGTGCAGACTCTTGAAGGCCTGTGAAGTAGAGAGGGAGGGAAGCAGAGGGACATAGAAAGATAGAGAGACTTAGAGAGACAGAAACATAGACACATGGACATATGAAAATAGACAGATCAACAGACAGAAAGGCAGACAGACTGAAGAACAGAAACAGAGAGACAGACGGAGAGACAGAAAAAGATTCAGAACAGAGCACCGACAGATAGACAGATCGAGGCACACAGACGGATGCACTGTACAAAAACAGCAAAAAGATTAAAAGACAAAGTGCCGGAGCAAGAGAGAAAGAGCGAGAAACCAGGGCTGTTAAAGGCTTGGTGTTTTGTTTTTGTTTTTTTTAAACAAAATATTGCAAAATTTGGTTTTTTGGTTTTTACAAATTTATAAATCATAAATGCCAATATGGCGTCTCTTCAACTCTCTTTGTAATTGTTGTATGGTTTTGTTAATTTCGTTATATATACATTCTACGGTTCAACTGTTCTAGTTAATTTCATTTAGACTATATCCTATATGCATCTGATTACTTTGAACGGTATTATGCCATTTTTATGATTTTATGATCCGTAAAAGGAAAATCTTAAAAGTAAAAAACTAAAAAACCAAAGAACGCCAAAAAAACAAAAAACAACTTTTCATTTTGAAAACAGTTTGGTTTTTTGCACCCCTCCGAGAAACACCATGCAGTATTGAGAACAAGAAAGAGAGACCCAAACAGAGCAAAACTACAACAGAGAGACAGACTGTCACAGACAGACAGACAGAGAGTCAGACAGACAGACACTACTCTGAGACATTCCCAGTCCAGCGCCAGCGAAAGAGAATTAGTTCTCAGTCGCCGATCTTTAAGGGTGTCCCTTGTCAGAAGATTCAGCTCTAGAGGAAGTCCATTCCAATCCCACGACCCAATAAACGAGAGGAGACCCGACGCTGCAGTATCGTAACTTTACATTTATATAGCGCCTTATGAGTAACTCTCGAGAGCAAATTGCCCCCGATACCATTTGTAATTTATGGAGCAGCGAGGGGTAATACCACTGAGCATGTGCCTTGGGGCTTTACACATTGTCTCTTAACCATATATTAGGCCTACCAAGACCTACCAACATATCTATTTTTCTCCATGAAATTTCTTCTCCGCATATCTCTATCATGCTTACCCACCTGAATACCTCTGTCTACTTTCTTAATTGAATGCCTGCCCTAGCTACCAACCTTTATACCTTTCTGCCTGCCTACCTACCTACCTACCTACCTACCTATTCGTTTTCAAAATGACAAGAAGACGAGACCAGTTGGACCGAGGACTAAGGTGCAAATGAGACGTCAACTGTATACTTAAAATCTGACTGGATGATATGAATGTCGTTTTAGTGAAGAGCTCGACTCAAGTATAGCGACCATGCAGGCCGTGTATTCACTTCGTCTCCTTCAAGTGTCCACTCGACAACAGAGGCCGCCAGGTCATCGCAAGTTTTTTCGTCACAAGTAGCCGCAGGTGCATGGACCCTCGCAAACACAGACAGTGGTGTGCCACACCAGACACTAATGGAGATCTGTGTTTATTTTATATAGCGCTTACTCAACAGCGCTCCTAACCAGACCCTATACGAATTGTAGAACAGCTTGTTATTGTACTTGACTTTGCAATGTAGCTGTAGCTGTAACTGTAGTTGTAATTGTAGTATGAATGAGGGAGAAGTTGCAGTAGTTTATCATCATCATCATCATCACCATCATCATCATCATCATTTGTAGTTATATTTGAATTTGTAATTGCTGCTAGAAGAGAATATCTGTATGGAGCCTCACTGAATTTATCACCAGCAGCATTCAAAAATATTATGGTTATAAGTCAGAATGTGTTTTAGATAATGCAACGTTGGCAGCATTGATGTTTTTACTTCTGGTAGTAAATGAGTAATTCCTAATCTTACTTCACTTAGCAGTAGGCCCTATATAAATAGTATACCTCTACTTTATCTGGCTTTGCTTCACCTTATCTAACCTTGCCTACGCTGCCCTACCCTACCCTGCCATACTCTACCCTACCCTACCCTACCCTACCCTACCATACCCTACCCTACCCTACCCTACCCTACCCTACCCTACCCTATCTACCCTATCTACCCTGCCCTACCATGATCTTATAACCTATATAATCTGCCCTACCATACCCTACCCTGCCCTATACCTTGGCTAGCCTAATCTAACCAACCATACCCTACCATATCCCACCATAGCTACCTTGCCTTACCCTACCCTACTTAAACGTACTCTACACCACCCTACACAACCTTAATTTACCTTGCCCTACCTTATCTGAACTGAATTTACGTTACCTCATGTTATACCTTCAACTTCGTAAGAGCAATTTAAACATGTAGCAAAGCAAGAAATATGTAACATCCAGCGCTAAATAACATCGTATGGCTCCAATGGCTTTGGACGTCGATCTTACCTGATCTTACCTCCTATTGAGGAATGGCTACATTTAAAGAAGTTTTTGCATCTAAACTGTTAAATAGGCTTAGGACCTCAATAGCTATAGGGATAAGCCGATTGGCACTTTTTGTCGATTTCCGATTCCGATTAGTTGGCCTGCTTTTTACGCCGATTCCGATTCCGATCCGATTAATGGGCAATAGGCCTATTCACTATTATTTGGTTCTAGGCGCTGTTTGTTACTAAAAAGCCCGACTGAAAATAAATATTACCGTAGGAGGTCGCCAACACAGGTTACTCTTTTTGTATGAATAAAGAAGGATTGGTTTTTGGTCAAAAATATAACTTTTTGTTATTCGGATTTTAAGGCCTCCGATCGCCGATTCCGATTAATACCGATTAGTCCAAATTCAGGTCAGAACCGATTACCGAACGGATAATCGGTTCATCCCTTAGCTATACACTCGCGTTCGGTCTACGCGGTTAACGCCTAAGAGTACTTGTAACGCTAGGTCTTCGTTTCAATGCTAATTAGGCCCTACTCAACGTTATCACGACTGACAACTTTAAATCATCGGCTGTCGTAAATATGTCGCTGTGTTGTGAAGATGTTTATTGGCCGACGATAATATTTTCACAAAGTTTGACTGCCGCGACACCTACCGAATACTTTTATGAAATATTGGCGCAGAGCACTACCGACGTCTACCGTATAAATTTAGGCCTACTTGCTGTCGACAGTTCAAACTACATGTAGGTAGTAAAGCTATAGGGGCCTACCTGTTAATGTTTTCATGTGTTAATTTCTGTGGCCCTCTCACAGAATAAACTTGCAAGAACTTTCAGAACGTAGCCTATACCTAACCTCAAATAAAGTAGCCTAAGCCTTCATTAGCCTACAATTTGGCAAAATAATTGTAATCGGTAAGTTTAGGTAAGTTAAGGTATGGTAAAGTGAGGCAAGGCAAGCCACAGAAAGGTAAGGTATGTATTACAGGCTGTCTGTTCTGTTAGTAGTTAAGATTTAAATTGCATAACATGTAAATGTACAGCGCAGTGCGTTTGTAAGGCGCTTCAATAAAGAAAAGATATTATTATTATTATTATTATTATTATTATTATTATTATTATTATTATTATTATTATTATTATTATTATTATTATTATTATTATTATTATTATTATTATTATTATTATTATTATTATTATTAAGATAAGTGGCGTGGGAACGGTGGGAGCAGTGTTCCCACTGCTCTCGAAATCTATTGCTTGCGTTCCCACTGCTTTCCAATAAAACTCCTCTTCGTAGTTCCTACTGCTCACCCAAACCACTTTTACCCCTGGATAAGATAATGTAAGGCAAGGGGAGGAAGAGAAAGGCCAGCGAAGACAAAGTAGGACAATGCAATGGCTTAATTTAATAAGCACCTTAGCAATATATTGGTTCAGAGACGTATGGGGCTATGGGCATAGACTCTGGATCAGCCGGGGCACGTGAAATATTAAACACAAGAAACAGAGACAAGGAAGTAAAATACAATCCGAAATTACGTAATGAAAAAATATTTATATCTTCAAGTCTTTAAGACTTCAATGTGAAGCAAATTGACCTGTAAATAAATGAAAAAATATTTATATCTTCAAGTCTTTAAGACTTCAATGTGAAGCAAATTGACCTGTAAATAAACAGGTTTTCATATCATGATATGTATTACGAAACACCGGAAGCGCACATGATCGATGTCGTTTTTGCGTTCTGATTGTCCAGAACCCCCCCCCCATTGTTTTAGATAAGTTTACGCCAGTGGCTATTGTAGGCCTTGTATGCATAGGCCTAATGAAGAGTCTTTCGACAGAAACGCAAATAATAAAACTTCACTGTGCTACAGGATATTACCTTTCATTAGAGGTTAATTGGTTAGGCCTACAAAGAAAACTGTGAAACTCACAATGCGATGTCCTCGAATTTTAACCTCGGACTTTAGGGCTTAGGCTGAACTCGGACTCAGAAGTGAAAGCAACAGACAACTGAACTGAATTTTGAACTAAATTACCAAATATTTAAGATATTAAAGCAATCGCACAAACCCAACATTAGATGTTAAAGTGTGGGGGTCAAACGGGCCCCAGTCAAAACTTAGGAGGGGACACTTCCCCCCCCCCGTGATTTACACCACTGGTTGCTCGACATCATGAAATAAGTAAAAAAATAATAATCGAACAAGCCAAAATTAATCGATTCAAATTTAGACGATTAATCGATTAATTAATCCTTAAAATCTGCCGGCCTAATTTCAACATATTCTACGTCCTGTTGTACGAACAGGTCGTTTCTGTAGAAGTAGGCTAAGCCTACAAGGTGATTTAGACGAGAGGGATAAATAATTAGAAGCCTACACGGTGCATACAAAGGGCCATTAGCGTCGCCACGGGGGGGCAAGGGGGGCAGCTGCCCCCCCAACCCTGGTCAGGCTGGGTCCTGGGATTCGTGCAAATCCGGTGAGTTTTTTTTAGGGGGGGGTACCCTATGTGGTGTGTGGTTTGACATTTTACATTGAAGGTCCTCTTCTCCTCCTCCAAAGTTTGTTTTCTTTTCGAAGACTAGTCACTAATCAACAGGTGACGGATTTTGCTTTACACTAAATATACAGAAGAATAGGGAAAAGTCCAATGTTGTTTATCTCTCCTATTCGCAGTGATGAGTCATGATGGGTTGACCTATTTACACCAGTCACACAGCCGCATTCCAACAGGATGTCCAAGACAACATGTGGAAATTATTAGTATGCCTGCTTCTTTGAGCGACATCTTCGCCCGCCAATTCTCGCTCAACGGGTGCACGCAAAAGCAGGCATCAGTGTGTACATGTGTTTGTGTGTGTATGTGTATAGGCCTATATGTATGTGGCGTGTGTGTGGGTATAATACTTGTTTGGAAATAGATACATATATACAGAGACAAAACATAACAAACTGATTCACACTATCTTGGTTTTAAGACAAGGGAACAAAAATATCTATGAATTAATACTCCTTCGCCCGCCAATTCTCGAGAGCAGTGGGAGGCCGTTCCCGCGCATTCCCACCCACTTTAACCCCGAGTACAGTCGTTTAAAGCAGTCGGCGTTCTGTTTCTATTGTCGATTGTTCACCAGTAAAACTGCATCAACACTGGCTTGGCTTCCCGATTCGGTAGTTGAATCCTTCTTGCTTGGTTTGTATACCATTTGTAAACTATGTCTGCTAATTGTGTCTGGTCAGCAATCTGTTTACCCTAAGGCTTGTGGCGTTCTTGGATATTGAATGTGTTTTCTAGTTTTTATATTAATTTCAATAAATGTCGGGTTTGCTAATATTATCTGTAGTCAAACTCAAATACGGTTCAAACTAGGCCTACATCTTAAACCTCGGGGTAGCACGGTCCTTGCACGGGGACCTTATTAAATGGTGTGGCGTACATTCGAACGGGCGAGCAGTGATGAAAGATGTAAGCCAATCAATTAATTGAAAAATGCGCAGGGTCGAGGCCGTATACGGTCACTATATGAAAACGCGAACATTTAACATTTAGCTACGAGTCACAGTTGGCTCCTATCAGCGCTTAAATAATAGAACAATTTTGTTCCTATGACAGCTTAAAATGCCACCATTACAGTATGAAAATTCAAAAAAAAATTTAAAGTGGGGAGGGGGCACATCCCCCTCCCCAAACCCCTCCCCCTGCTCGGCGCTCCGCGCCTCAGCGATCGTCCTTCGGACGCTCATTTCTCTGTCCTCCTATACCTTGCCCCCCAACCTTGAAGCTCTGGCGACGCCACTGCAAAACATACAAAGGGGCAGTACGATGAGTGCAATAATGAAGTGCATAATTTATTAAACTGGCACCGTACCTAAATATGGTCTAGCCTACCCAAATAATAACGTTGCAATTTTGAATTTAAAAATTATTATATCCTTATACTTATCGGACTGTCATCTGTGTAGGCCTAAATGCTCAACAAGGTTGTGAATTCTACAAGGCCTCAATTGGTAGGCGTAATCCGCGTTGACATAATTCATAGTTATAAGCTATAGGTCACTTTCGAAGTAGACCTATGTAAGATAGACATATAGCTGTGTGTGTGTGTGTGTGTGTGTGTGTGTGTGTGTGTGTGTGTGTGTGTGTGTGTGTGTGTGTGTGTGTGTGTGTGTGTGTGTGTGTGTGGATGTGTGTGTATGCGTGCCTGTGTGTGTGTGTGTGTGTGTGTGTGTGTGTGTGTGTGTGTGTGTGTGTGTGTGCGTGCGTGTGTGTGGTGTGTGTGTGGTGTGTGTGTGTGTGTGTGTGTGTGTGTGTGTGTGTGTGTGTGTGTGTGTGTGTGTGGATGTGTGTGTGTGTGTGTGTGTGTGTGTGTGTGGATGTGAGTGGATGTGTGTGTGTGTGTGTGTGTGTGTGTGTGTGTGTGTGTGTGTGTGTGTGTGTGTGTGTGTGTGTGTGTGTGTGTGTGTGTGTGTGTGTGGATGTGTCTATGCGTGCCTGTGTGTGTGTGTGTGCGTGTGTGTGTGTGTGTGTGGTGTGTGTGTGTGTGTGCGTGCGTGTGTGTGGTGTGTGTGTGTGTGTGTGTGTGTGTGTGTGTGTGTGTGTGTGTGTGTGTGTGTGTGTGTGTGTGTGTGTGTGTGTGTGTGTGATGTTATTGTGTGTAGGTGGATGTGTGTGTGTGTGTGTGTGTGTGTGTGTGTGTGTGTGTGTGTGTGTGTGTGTGTGTGTGTGTGTGTGTGTGTGTGTGTGTGTGTGTGTGTGTGTGTGTGTGGATGTGTGTGGATGTGTGTGGATGTGGGTGTGTGTGCACGTGTATGGACGTAGATGACCCAGATCAGTTCTCAGTCTGTAAAGCTGAGAGCCTGAGAGCGAAGCTGGGCCTGCCACTCTCGGCTACAAGCGCTTTAGGCTTGATTTGGTTCAATGCTCCAATTATCATTGAAATGTGCTCTACAGGACCAGACTGCAATTAATTAATCATTAGTCGTACATAGCATAACACAACAGGAGTTTTAAGTGGTTCAGAAGATATGCAATAATTATGTGTTGGAACTAAGGGCGTAACCAGAAAACAATGTGGACATGGGCGCAGAGTATAATATAAGTGGTCAGGTTTTAGATGTTTTCGGCAATTGAAGGCCTACTTATGGGGGTTCAACACATCGAACCCCTTTAATACGCCCATCATTGCGAGTTGACCTATAGAATGCTGAGACTCTATCACAATTTTTTTACTATCGTCCGAACTATTCAAAAACTCTACAACTCTTGTACCGATCTATACAACGTTCCCTTGAGTTTCTTAAATCATTTATAGACTATTCTCGAGTTTGGTGTCAATTCAGAGAATCTCTTCCATTAGGCTACGATGCATCCTTTTCAGTGACAACGTACACTGCACGACAAAGATTTTATTTCCTGAAAGGCTGAACACTTATTTGGGCATATCTTATGGATCACGAAAATCACATTAAAATTTTTCGATCACAATACAAATTTTTGGATTGCCTATTTTCTGATTTTCTTTTACATTTTCTGCAGAAAAATGTGTTTCCCACAAAGTAAGCTCTTTTTATTATCCATCTACTTTAACTTGCGGGAATCTTGATTGATTGCTTGCTTGCTTGCTTGCTTGCTTGCTTGAGCCACAGGCTAAAAAGTCAAATCTTTGCGACGACTAGTTCGATCACTTACAATCATTCAATCGTCGTGAAACTTGGCAGACAGACTCGCCCTCGCACACACTTCATTCTATCAAAATTTCAGCTCCCCAAAAAAGGCTAGCTTATAGAATCGGGGACTCAACTTTTCGAATCGGGGAATCCCCTTTTCCCGATACGCAGCCTTTGTGATTGGCCAGCGTTGCCATTGGCTGCAACAGAAACGGGTGCGGTGCTTGATTAAGCGGACGCTATGTTGTAAAATGCTATTAATTTGTAGAGGTAACTGCTTAATATGACGGATTATAGGATAGTAGATGGATATAGTAAAAAAACTTTGTTTTTACTATTGGTTCTTTTTATTATTATCCATCTACTTTAACTTGCGGGAATCTTGCTTGCTTGCTTGCTTGATTGCTTGATTGAGCCACAGGCTAAAAAGTCAAATCTTGCGACGACTAGTTCGATCACTTACAATCATTCAATCGTCGTGAAACTTGGCATATAGACTCGCCCTCGCACACACTTCATTCTATCAAAATTTCAGCTCCCCAAAAAGGCTAGCTTATAGAATCAGGGGACTAAACTTTTCGAATCGGGGAATCCCCTTTCCGATACGGAGCGTTGTGATTGGCCAGCGTTGTGATTGGCCGCAGTCGTCAAATGAACGCGGACTATATATTTGTAGAGGCAACTGCTTCATAAGACGCATTATAGGATAGATAGTAGATGGATATAGTAAAAAACTTTGTTTTTACGGGCTGTATTTTATTATCCATCTAGTTTAACTTGCAGGAATCTTGCTTGATTGATTGATTGCTTGAGCCACAGGCTAAAAAAGTCAAATCTTGCGACGACTAATTCGATCACTTACAATCATTCAATCGTCATGAAACTTGGCAAAAAAAAGGGTGCCCTCCAGACACTTCATTCT
>JACEVL010001679.1:0-65985 GCA_020284085.1 Aporrectodea caliginosa
TTTCTTTCCCAATCAATCCAGCTTCCATTTTAATTTGATGATATAAAATAATTTAGCAACCTAAACTACGGGTTTACCGGTGTACAATATATGTTATATATATGTTATATATATATATAGGCTAGCGGATGAAAGATTATATACAATAATACAACGGAGCGTATAAGGGCATTGCTACAGTTTATGAAGAACCGCAGCTTTTTCACTTCCGGTTTTACCGTTCTATAGACGCCATTTTAACTAAGTGTATATTTGTTGCATGCATTTGCATTTCATGATATTTCTAATTCTTCATTCCTTTGGTTACCTGATAACATCATAACTGGCTAGTATAAATTAAATATCTTAACTAATTTGTCATTTCTAAGTGTTAATTAGAATCCGTAGTCAAAAGTCGAAACACGCACAAAGCAAACATTTATAGAATGTAGCTATAGTATAATAGTTGGTCTAATTATTCTCTTAATTCTATTGGCTGACTAACGGATGCACCGTGCAAGTGATAGTATTGTGATCAGAGTTATTAAGTTTGAGTTTTGAGTTTGAGTTTGAGTGTGTTATGTTTTTGCTTTCATTTGCCTAACTACATTGGAAAATGAAGTTGGTAGTGTTTGCTGATGTTAAAGCTGTCATTGTTTCTTCTAACTGCAACTCTTCCACTGCATGACAGCCACATGTCACTGATTTATTTATATATCAATTATTTTGGTGGAATATTTGAACTAATTTTGCCATATTTTCAAACTTCTTCGAATGACTTAAATAAGGATATACTGTATATCATAATAAAAAGGAAATTTGGTATAATAAGTTGGGTAAAATGGGTTCCATTTGGCAGCAAATGCTCTAAAATTCGTTGTCGGCTGGGGCAGAGCCCACAGACCCCACTGAGGAGCTCACAACGCTCCCCAGACTCCTATAGTCGCGGCAGACTCTGTCCCAGTAGTCCAAATCCGTTAAAATAATATGCGCATTGCGCTGCCTCCATGTTACCTCATGAAGGCTAAGTTTCTTTCTATTGTTTTCAGAGGTTCTTACGTTTTACAAACAATTTAAGAGGCATAAATCGTCTGGCGATCTGGAATAACTTTTAATTGCAATGGGATAACCCTGCCTATACTGTGATTATTAACCTTTTGGGGTTGTGTTTTTGATTGCATCAAAAGCATAAAAATAAAGCGTTTGCAACTTACATCATTTTTGAATAATATTGTGTCTGTATCTTTTTGATGTACGAATAAACGCCTTCGATTATTTCTTTCTAAACATGTTCTCATGTGCTATGCATATATGTAAGTTACCATCTAAAAAAATTCGCCAAAAGTTAATGCCTCTCAAAATATTCCTATGCTGTCAGCGCATTATTAAAAGTCATGGCATTTAGTGAAATTTAGTGCAGTTACCTTTTTTAAATCTTTAATATTATTCATTTTAATACAACGCTTAAATAATAACCACTAGGGTGTTTTTAGCGTACATGTGATTTTTTCAACTCAAATATTTTTTATCGGCCTCGTCGAATTATGATGCCAATACATATATAAACTCCATATCTGAAATTATAGCCTGATAGGTGAGCATTTAGGACTTGCTCAAGGCGACCGAATTATTGTAAGAGAGAAAGAGAGCGATGCGGGGAGCGTGAGGAACGTTATCGTGCAAGCACAGCTGTATCGACGGCGTTTCTCTGTTGGAACCGTCATCTGAAGAAGAGGAGTCATCAGCTATAATAGCTCAGAAAAAGCCAGAACCGTTGACGTCTGCTTTGCCACAAAGTGACAGAGGGGAACAATCTCTGTATAGTTACTCGTTATGTTGCACCAGCTCTAGATCCCACCAGAACCAGAAGCCTCTCATGTTTTATCTGCACTCGCTGCATCAAATCTATAATTATGCAGAACCAGCTGGTGAGCTGATCATCGGTCCTTCAGCGATCCATCGAGCAAGGAAAGATAACCGCGCAGCCCTAGCAGCAGACTGCCAGCAGTGATTCGTGAATCTTTCGATCCGAAGGCTCTTACTATCCACTGGGACGGAAAGATCATGCCAGATGTTACAGTTACAGGACGAGGGTGTGTCGATCGCCTTCCAATAATGGTATCTGGTAAGGATGTGTCCAAGCTATTGGCCATCCCCAAACTCCAGTCTGGTACAGCTGCCGTCAAGGCAGATGCGTGTTTGGCCAAGATAAGAAGTTAGGGGTTGACCGAATCGTGGCCGTGTTTCGACACAACAGCGAGTACCACGGATTACAAGGGCAGTGTTTGCATGAAGATGGATGCTGAATTAGGAATGGACCTCTTTTACCTTGCCTGTTAGTAGTTGTCATGTTTCTGAAATAGTTCTGGACAAGGTTATTTCACTGCATGATTCTGTAAGAATTCGGTGAAGAACTCTTCAGTCATTTTCGTGCCTTCAGGCCGCAAATCGATCAGGCCAAGTATCGCACACAAGTGGAGAGTAAAGATGCAGCACAACGTGTCACAGAAATTCGAGACAATGTTAACACCTTAAGCCTTTGCATTGCAGCAACTGAGTACTGAATACAACAGAAACGACGACAAAGAGCTACTAGAATTAAGTCCAGGTACCCAAAGGCATTTCAGAGCGCGCATTGGATGGCACTGCGATCTATGTGATCAAGATGTTGCTTTTTAAAGAGCTGTTTCCCATTCAACAACGCTAGAGCACACAGAGGACATATCGACAATGCTACTGGCAAAAGGTGAAGAATCATCTACTTCGAGTGTTGCCTTTGTGACAACAACTTACGTGAAGTAGGCCTACTAGCTCTATGAAACCCCAATGAACGATCTTCAATTCTGGAAGAAAATCCATACTTACACAGAAAAGGAAATCTCACAGGTCAACCTGCAATCTCCCTACACCCTTGTGACGATTCAGTCACCGAAAAACAGTGCAGGCATGGTCTACAACATGCTCAACAATCCGATGAATCTCCAACGAGGTTTCCTCCCATACAATTTCATGATGCATCTACATATAAAAGCACTAACCGATTTCTTCACCGCTTCTACCACCAAAATAACCCAGATCCTTGGATTGGATGACTCTTCTTGGTCGAGACCAGCAACAATGAGAATCAGAACAATCATATAGAGAGGCAAAGATATCATATTCGCCCTAAGAGTCACGAACGATTTGGCGGAGAATGAGCGACCCTCATTTAGTCCTACAATGAAGCCCTAGCTGTTTCGAAATGAGAAACAGAAACATTTGTTCTACAAATGGTCGAGTATCATTGAAACAAATTTTCAAAGCCACTAAAGGGAATAAATAAATCAATCAATCAATCAAATCAGTTTATTTCCTGATCCAGCAAAGTACAATAATAGCAAAAAAACACAGTAAATTACATCAGTTGTGGATACCAAGGAGGAGACCCAGAAGGGATGAAGAATCCCGCTAATAGGGCCACCTAATAATTGAGAATAACAACAATAAATACATTACAGCCGGTTCTTGTTATTACACGAAGACTTTGATGACCAGAAAATGGCTAAATAATTAAACAAAATTACAAACATAACTTAACTAACACTTAACTAACACACCCAATAAAAAAGAAAATAAGAATTCAAGTAATTTGCTGAATGAGGTAAAGGCGTAGTCTTTTCTTAAAAATGCGCAGACCAGGTAGTTGACGAATAGATAACGGAATACTATTCCAAACGTTGGCCCCTGCAAATCTGATAGAAAATAACGTTGGCCCCTGAAAATCTGATAGAAAATAAATTACTAATAACAGTACTGACAGTATTTCCTTTGATTTTGCTTATATTTTATGTCTAAGTGTTGACTTTTGTTTTTTATGCGTGAAAATTACAATGTATCACAATGCTTTCTAAATGATAATTCTTACGGGGCTTTGAGCAAGTTCTAAATCTATTCCGATTTTCATATAATTTGGCAAATAACAATGTTTCTCAAGGTGGAACACAAAAACAGCAAGGCCGATATCAATTTTGACACTTCAGTTTTTAGACACACCCTAATAACCACGTGTGGTTATCTTGGTGGATTTTAAATTCTCCTGCGACATATGTATACATATATGCATATATAGGCGTATATACGCATATGTGATTAATTTTTACATATGTATGTGCACAGCTAAAATAGAAAGTAAATAGTGGATTTTAAATTATTCTGCCATATACAGATATTGCACAACATGTCCTGTTAGATCTATCTAGATTCTCATAGTATAGGCCTAATGAACTTTTATATCATTTCGATTTCTCGCTTTGTGACAAGAAGATTACTACACCTATTGCGATTACCTTTTTTAATGTAAGTCGCTTGAGGTCACAATCCCCAAATATGACGTCATCGCAAAATGACGTAATTTTCATTTGGTCTCTCATCAGTTGGGACATTCGATTCATTTCTGTCGAGGGCTGCAGACAAAGAAGACGACAAAGGCGAGGAAAGATATCGAAGAAGACAACGAAAACGATGAAAAATGACGAAAGACGACGAAGATGGTGAAGAAGACAACTATACCAACAGTTTCCGAACTGAGAGGCAATCGATCATCGAAGTGAGACCGAAATCATTCGTAATGTATGACTCAAATTTTATCATCGTCATTTTCAGCGACAGAAAATAATCGGTCATTAAGTATAAGGAAGTCTGGTAAAACTTAAAATTATTAAATGAAAAAGTAATAGGGGCTTACAATGCAATTAAGAAGTGAATATAGAAATAAATTAGGAAAAGAAGTATTACATAAATTAAAGTAAGAACATTTTATGGCGTACTTTCCCTTCTTTTACTGCATCTGTTGTTCATGATTTTGGTTTGTTAAATATTGATATTGCTCGCTTCTAAAGTACCATTCAGGACAGTTTTACATAAAAGCGTCAAATCGTCGCCACAGAGAAACAGTAACACATGCAGACAGTCGATAGGCTACATGGACCATAGACGTGTACAATAGTGCAGCTGTTATAGGGCCTACACGCCGCTATAGTCGTCCATGTATGATCAGATGGACGACATCCGGACTCAGACTTAGTAAGATGGACTCGATTTTTCCTTGTCTGCGTGTCTGGCTTAATTTTCGTTTCCCATGTAGAGCATATCAGCATCATGACGTCATTTTCTAATTTGACGTCATAATACTTTCGGACAATTGAAGTCATTTTTAGACAAAGATGGCTGAAGTGTATTATGACGTAGATAAAGATGACTAAAGTGTATTGTGACGTCATATGTATAATTTGACCATAGTTTACAGATCCCGTTTTGACCATGCATGCAGCGGCGTTGCCTTGTCTTGTTTCACTGTATTGTATTTTCGTTTGTTAGATCATTTAAGAAACCATTCTGAAACAAGCTGACAAATACCCGAAGACGATTGAGGTTATGTTCTGAAGATGTTTGAAGCGGAAGAACGAAGACGAATTTGCAAATGTAAGTGATTCGATTTTATACGCTTGATTAACCGATCTATTGGGCCTTACAAATTTAAGCTTCAATCGAGGATTGAGTTCATGATATATATATATATATATATATATATATATATATGGCATTAGGGCCTAATAGCTTGCATGTTTGCATGTTCTAGTTGAACTTTTCCGGGTTAGCCGACAATATAGCTGCCTACCAAATTTTTTGAATGGTAATTATCTGATTTGTTTAAGTTCTGTGTTTACCTTTTATGTAGTTTCCATGGCAGGAGGTACGCTGTTGTGTTATGTCGGCTTAAGTTTCCGGCCTCCAATGGTTATTGTTTCGACATAAGTTCAGCTCACACTGCAATGACTGCTGAAGGAAGGAAGATCCTCTGTATACCCTCTCTGTCTTCTCATCAAAGGCTGGTTCGTCCAGGTAAGACCTACCTTCAGGGCCGTATTAAGGGGGGGGTGTGTTAAGGGTGCTGCAGCACCCGGACCCGCAGGTTTGAGGGACCCGCATTTTCGAAAGTGAAGAACTTTTTTAATGTTAAATCTATAGCGAAAATGCTGTTCTGTCTATATACTCTATATTAACGTGTGCACTGTGCAAGTATAGAGGGCCAGAGGGTTACAAACTGCAGAGACAGACAACATTGACATGGCATGGAAGATTGGCATGACTCTGAATGACCCTCGCTCTCCGATGTATATAGACTGAAAGTTCCCAATTGCACCAGAGTCATCTCCCACACAAAACGCATGCACACAAACATCAGGCAGGTTAAAACATATCCCCATCAAATTAGCACATGTTCGCCCTGTCATGCTCCACGAGTTTTGATATATATGCCGATAAAATGTCTAGTGCAGTCGGCATTTGAACCCAAATCACATAGGCCTATTTAAGAAATTGCGATTTTCTACAAGTGGCTTTCGGATTGGAATTTTTCTTAAGTAACAGCTAAATCGTATGCAATGGGAAAGAAACGCCCATCTTCCGGCTGCATGCGGCCCGATTATTTGAATGTTTGAGAAAATGGCAAAGACGAAACTTGAACAGGTAGGCCTAGACCTAAACATGTTTCTGTAAGTTTCTTGGCAGTGATGTTAAGCAAAATATGCACAGATTTTGACACGCTATAGCTGCATATATATAGCGTGTTTGAAGCATGCTCAACGCCAGCTTGGCTTCTGTGAACACTTTAATCTGCTTACAAAACTGGGACTATAGTAGGCCTTTAGCCTATAGGCCTACTTCAACAGTAAATTGCTCTACTATATATATATATATATAGAGAACAGTTTACACGCATCTATAGAGGCCCGGACAACAGTGCCGCCAAAGGCGCCAAAACTTGTGATTACTAAGTCTTATATGTAGTAATTACAATACAATAGTATGGCCTCTCTCTCTCCCTCTCTGTCTGTCTATCTCTATCTTTGCTTATAAGGCCAGGGCGACCCTGCAGCGCGCGTGTTTAAAACAGTTTAATATTATCGGATTGCCGTAACTCGCCCTGGGCGCCAAAATACCTCGCGTGCACGCCCACGCCGGCACCTCTTCTTTCCCACTTCGACCTCTGAATCACAGCAACAGGGCCCGCACTAGCCTTCAGCATCCGGGCCCGCACTAGCTTTAATACGGTCCTGCCTACCTTGATGGTGTAGAGCACATAGTGAAATTCATTTTTACTTAATCTTACACTCTTAAAATTGCAGAGTTTTCTCAGCTATGCTTTTCTTAGTTATTATGATAAACTTCATGGAACTATGCAAAATTGCTATTTCAAGGGAAAATTTAGTTTAGTCAGCAAACTTTAGCTGAAAGAGGTAACTTGCGCTTTGGTAATTCTGCTAAGAATGCATAGAGGCTAGGCATTCTCAAAATGACTATGCGCTAACGTGTCTTCACAAAGCGTTTGTCTTTATACCTTATCCAAATACTTATGCAGGCTATGACCCTTAGTTGAAATAGCATCGCAACTTAGGTATACATAATCAGCTATGCAAGTTAGCTGGCTAGCAGCAATGATCGGCATCCATTAAGCCCCGCCAAGAGGCTTTGCTGCATTAACAACGCCACATAGCCAGACATCAGTTATCTGCATCTGATTTGGACACCGTTGATTGGCTATTGGCTATCAAGGAATAGGCTGCACGATTTTCAAACCCCGGTCGACCGTCCACGAGGCAATTAACACCCTAATCACTTAAACATCTGGCAATCTGTAGAGGATGACCACTGTGTGATGTATATATAAGGACGTATATTTAGATATATAATGTGCTTGTTGAACTCATGTATATAACGCTGATGTAGGCGTAAGATTATATATATTTATATACACGATGTAATTGTAATACTGAACTCTATCAAATCGCGTTGTTAGACTGTTAGACACATCATTCCAGACGAAGTCGAGTAGACGAAAGGTCGAATGCTCGACAATAAAATTTGAAAAGTCTCTAGTTTGTTTCAAAACCAGAGCCTTTTCTGAATTATACCTATCCCTTATGTCTAACATCAGCAGCGCCTGGAATAGTCTAGGTCTATGGATACGAATCTAGCCATTAACAGCCAACGACGACAGCGATTCTACAACAACTCTCACCAAAACAACTACAACAACGACTACAACAAGGGAGGCCACATTACACGTCGCCTCCAAGTCAACAATGGACCACCAGCGAATCATCAACGCAACAACGACTACAGCTCAAGATCGAGAAATGCCAACAGAAGTAGTAGCTTCGGCCGTATGGCCACTGGTGACCAACGCAACAACAACTACTACTACTTACACCGCGACTACAACCACACAATAACTGGAACGGAAACCGTCACATCAGCAGTAACACCAACTAAGACAACAGCAACACACGCAACAACAACAACAGCAACAACAACAACAAAGCATCTAGCCTCCAGGCGACCATAGAAGCAACAAGGCATAATGAAAAGCCAACTACGCTTGCATAGCTACCCTACATAGGCAGCCAGAGCCCCCGCTACAACGCTAATTACGAGATCCAGCTAAGCATGCGTAGCTGACCCACCTACAGCGTGTATAGGAGAATCAGCTTGATATTTAAGGCAAATCAAGTACATTCTGATAACTACGCAAAATTACGTGGATCAGCTCAAGGCTTAGTAAGCTAATTTTTAGCTATGAATCTTAGCTGTGTTGCCTGCGGAATCGGCTGATTTAACTTTGCAAATTTAAGAGTGCATCAACGCAACAACGACTACTGCTCAAGATCGAGAAATGCCAACAGAAGTAGTAGCTTCGGCCGTATGGCCATGGGTGACCAACGCAACAACAACTACTACTACTTACACCGCGACTACAACCACACAATAACTGGAACGGAAACCGTCACACCAGCAGTAACAACAACTAAGACAACAGCAACACACGCAACAACAACAGCAACAACAACAAAGCATCTAGCCTCCAGGCGACCATAGAAGCAACAAGGCATAATGAAAAGCCAACTACGCTTGCATAGCTACCCTACATAGGCAGCCAGAGCCCCCGCTACAACGCTAATTACGAGATCCAACTAAGCATGCGTAGTTACCCTACATAGGCAGCCAGAGCTCCCGCTACAACGCTAATTACGAGATCCAGCTAAGCATGCGTAGCTGACCCACCTACAGCGTGCATAGGAGAATCAGCTTGATATTTAAGGCAAATCACGTACATTCTGATAACTACGCAAAATTACGTGGATCAGCTCAAGGCTTAGTAAGCTAATTTTTAGCTATGAATCTTAGCTGTGTTGCCTGCGGATTCGGCTGATTTAACTTTGCAAATTTAAGAGTGTACTTGAACGATTCCGTTAGTGTTTCTTGCCTTACTATATTTGTAAGCCTACCCACATTTCAGCTTAAAACTTTCTCTCGCGTTAACTTCCATCTCGACTATTATGAGTACACTGACCGTACTCTGTTTATGGGAAGATGAGACGGCGGGGAGAGGACTGGTCAGTGGTCACCAACCCTGGTATGCCAGGGCGAAAAAAGAAGGAAGTCACTAGCACCTCATACTCAGAGCTGTCACTAAAGTTATACTGCATATCTTCTTCTTTCTCTTCCTCTTCTTCGTCTTCCCCACCTCCTCCTCATTCTCCTCCTCCTCGTCCGTCTCCTCCTCTCCTGCTCCTCCTGCTCCTCCTCTTCCTGCTTGACTTGATTCTTCCTGCTTAAGTAAGTAAGTGTGTTCTTTATTAAACGCTTTCAAACGCATGGCGCTGTACATACAAAGTTATAAATAATTATCAAATGGCTGTGACTAGCGGACCGCGAGGCGGTCCGCAAGTTTCCAATACTAGCGGGCCGCCAGTCTCACGTGACTCCAGAGAGAGACAGGCGGCCCTCAAATTTCGAATACTAACGGTCCGCCAAGACACAAAATTGACAGAGAACCTTAATTTAGGTTTTATTACGCTAAGGTGACAAACATTTAGTATCATGCTGCGTAAATTTATTGGCGTTTTACGGTATTTTTGGCATGATGCTCGGATGGTACTACGTTTTTTAACGACGACACTAACCCTAACTCCCTGACCCTAACCGACCCTCACGACGCTTAACTTTACCCTAAACAAGGTAACTACTCATAAGCACTCCCAATTCCAGACCGAAGGAAATAGGTAAATTTTCAAATGTGCAAAAAATTAACGGGGTATAACATAGGAAAATATTTTGACCCTAACGGGATTCGAACCTCAAACCTCTGAATTGACATTCCAGCACGCTAACCACTCGACTACGGAACACCACACAATCGTAATGAATAATATTGGATCTAATTCTGCATGTGCAGTCTTCTTCGCCGCATAATTATTCATAGATTCAAACGTCTTTGCATCACGCATTGTTAGATTACTTAAATTAGTTGTCTCGTACACTTTTTTTCAATTTTATAACTCGTTAAAACTAAAAAAACAACTTTTGCTCGACATAAATGATCTGACACGTGACTGGCGGCCCGCTAGTATTTCAAACTTGCGGGCCGCCTGGCGGTCCGCTAGTCACTTCGTTATCAAATAGTAGCAGACAAGTATGTAAATTATAATTAAACTAAAAACATTGTGGCCTATCTGTACAGCATCCTAACCATGCAGGAAACCGCGCCTGGTGAGGGAATCAAATCTAGAAAGAACACGGTTATGTGAGCGTGGGCAGACTATCTATCTCAACTCAAGTGCATTTTTTAAGACATTTAGAAAATGTTTGCTGAACAGTGCTAAATGCCACATAACGTACGTATACAGCGGAAGCATGTTCCTATAGAGAAAGATTCGAGACATGAGAAAATATACGACGTGCACGGTGAGTTGATATACAGAAGCGCGGTGCCTGCATAATTGCATGAGCAGCTGAGCGCAACGATCGCTGACCTGGCTGACTGGACCATGAGGCTTCCTGATGTTTGTCAGTGCGGTGCCGACTAGCAGAGCCGCCCCAGCCGGATAATCTTGTACCTTATTCTTTTTGATAATGATGCTAGGCCTGAAAATCTGTCATAACGTGTGTGTCTTTACTGTGTTTCTATAGGCACCTTTAGTTGGCGGCGATGATTCTGCCCTTTGGCGAGATGGGATCGATTGTGATGCATGTTCCGGTTGCACTGTGGCTCTGTGTCGTCTATGTTTGTGTCAGTAGTTGTTTGTGAGTAAGCGACCCCATGGGCCTCTGGCGTGGCCTAATATTTCGTAAGCTCATGGGGTTTGCTCGTTCGTTTTTGTATTTGTGCGTCACTAGTTTGTTAGTAGTAGACCTGCTGGTCCTCTGGCGTGGCGTAAAACCCCGTAAGCTCGTTACAGGGCAGGGCCTCTGGAGTGGCGTAAAACCCCGTAAGCTCACTTTGTCGGTAGTTCTGTTTTGTTCATTTTGTCAGTAGTGGATATCAGTCATTTCCCGCTAGTGAAGGTTTGTAATATTATCTTGCTCAATGCATAAATTAAATTATTACGATTCTTGCTGTTATATGGGCTTCTTAAGGGAAGTATACAATGTATACAGACTTTCGAACCCAAGTATGCGTAAATCTGTCCACCTGCTCCAGTTCCTCCTGCGGGTTAATCCTGATTGTACATTTGGTTTCCGTTGTTGTACATTTGTTCCGTTGGGATTGGTCACAACTACTTTTTGTTGCAAATTTACACTCTTGGCCCTGAGGGCGTTTCACATGCTCCAAGACCACTCTAGAATGACTTACAACAATTATGCAGTAGGCCCTACATAATATATCTAACTGAACTTTATAACGGTGTAGGATAATGATTTTTATACGTTAAACCTTTCCTGTCCAGTTTTTCTCGAAATTGTTCAGATTAATTTGCATTTATCTTATGCTCTTTGATGCTAAAATAGCTATACATGTAAGTAAAGATAATATTTTGTGTATTGTCAGAAACCAGGCAGGTACTATCAAATCATATAATCAAACGGAGAGACCTGAGATCGAAATCCGATAGAACAGATGCACCAAATTCATCTCTTTCGACTCGATTACCGACCGTAGTAGCATGGCTTCTGATTTCTCTGATCTATAGGATTTCGGCCTAGCTTCTATAATGGATTATGGTCTTTGATTGAAATTTCACTTGAAGCGATCATCGATTGATGTCTTAGAAATCATGACAATGGCGCTATAGAAGTCGTTAGATTAGATCATCCGGAGTGGCGCTGGTATACTGCAAAGCTATTGCACTTTCGACCATGTTGAAGATATGCATGATTTTAGAAACGCAATATATCTGCCTTTCATTTCGTGGCTCTTGTTGTTCAGATGAAAGTAAATATCATTGATTATTTTTTTCATGAATGACATGGATGCTAATGAATTGAGATATTGATGCTGATATAAGTTTATATAAGTGTAAATTTATACTTTAGCGGTTAGGTAACCGTAGCATAATAGTGACCCAGGGAATCAAAACGAGTCGGATGTCGGCAAATTACATTGTTAAGAAAACAACAGCAAAATATGAAAAGAGTCATATTTTTCTCATTTTCAGATTTTAATGGAAATGGCCAAAAATGTTTTGTTTACATTTCTGATATCTCACATTTAATTAAATTCATTGTTTTAATGTGTATCTTCAGGATTTTGTAAAGGTATTGTTTTAGTTTTTGTGATTGCATTAAAAGTAAGTAAGATCCAAAATTTTGGTGTGATTGTAAAGCAAAAAACGTGGTCTTTAAAAATATGTAAAATACTCATATTCTACAATTTTCGACATGTGCACCATTTTGATTCCTTGGGTCAATTATTGACCAAACTTTTTATATCACAACAGTCTAACAACTCTGCTGCCTATTTAAATGATAAAAGCCTGTTCCATCAACTGTGAGATACAGGTTAGTGCCATTGTCTTCGAATGTATAGAAACGGGACTTAGCTCTGACATAGAAGATTTAATTAAACGAGAGATATCAGAAATGTAGCCTAAACAAAACATATTTTTTGCCCATTTCCATTAAAATCTGAAAATGAGCAAAATATGACACTTTTCATATTTTGCTGTTTTCTTAACAATGTAATTTGCCGACATCCGACTCGTTTTGATTCCCTGGGTTACAATTCCGAGTTTAGCGTTGTCCACAAATATTTTGAAGTGCTCTATAATTATATGGTGGAGGTGTTGGATATTTTATTTCGGAAGGACGTTGCTTTCATTAAGGTGTGGGTCTGTGGTTAAATGCTAAAACCACACTTTAATACATAAAATTATATATATATATATATATATATATATATATATATATATATATATATATTAAATGCATACATATAAATGCGAATCAATCAATCAATCTTCAATCAATTTTAATTGATACCAGAAAATTTAACATATCAATTTTACATGCAAGTTTACAGGCAAGCTCTCCACAGATCCTACGGATTTTTCAGGTTGTTTAAGATTATACAGGGATTCAACAGGCTGACCCAGAGGCGTCCTGCATAAATAGGGTCGCCTATTAACACAGGTTAAATTTGGATGGCGATCAATGTTTAAAATATAACATTATTCAATACATATGAAAAACTATAGTAAACTGAAACAACCTATTACTTAAATTATAGACAAACCGCACATAAAATAAAACTGGAAGGAAGCTTTGAAGATGCGAGCTGCTTATACACACAACGACAACGCATATATGAAATAAGTTTTAGACAAAGCGTATATATAGGCCTACGTGAATGGAAACCAAAGTGAAAATGGAAACCGAAATTGCATAAACGTTCATCATTTTGAGAATCTAGATAACAGAATATGGTGTGCAAGATATGTAGACAATATCTGCATAGCCAGTGCCCTCTATAAATTATGGCAAAAGAGGAATTAAAATCCACCAACATGTACTTATTATTTTTGCACTTTTAGCAGTGTACATAGGCTACATATATATATTTATCACATATGCATATATATATGAAAATAAATGCATATATATTAGTACAAAAATCGCCCAAGAATGTAAGATCAACCAAAGAAGTGGTTATTATTGTAGCATCCATTTAAAAATTATGATATCAAAGATTAAAAAATTGGTAAATGCACTAAATTTTCCTAAATATCTTGACCTTTAATAACTAACACGATGGCGGCTTAAAAATATTTGGAGAGGCATGAACTGTTTGAGAATTTGTTTGCCGAAGGTATATAGGCATGAAGCATGAGCATATATAATAAGAAATACCCGCAAGCGTCTACTGAGTCATCAATAACAGAAATATGAAGACACAATGCAAAAATAATTTAAGTTGCAAACGCTTTCTTTTTATGCTATCAAAAAAGACAACCCAGAAGGGTTCTCCCATTACCACTAAAAGTTACTACAGTTGGCCAGATGATTTATGCTTCTTATTTCTTAAATTGTTTTTAAAACGAATATAACCCTGGAAAACAATAGAAAGCAACTTAACCCTCACGAGGCAAGATGGAGGATTTTAGACTGGGAGCGATATTAAATTTCGTTGAAAAATTTTCTGAATAATATATTATGTTTTGTCTACAAAACAGTTTCTGTTTCATAAAGGAGCCATGCGTGATGCCGTGAGATATGAAATATGACATCAATGTTTAACGTCTCAATTGTTTCTCTAAAACTATTTTTCTTAGAAGGATGGTATTGGTGTCAAATTATCTTTTTTCGGGTAAGAGGAACTCGCACATATTTGTATACCCTCTGTCAATTACTTCTTGCGGAACACGTTATGTGACGTCACTCACCGTGACGTTTGAAGTGACCATTTGTATCTCCACAGCCATAAGTCTTTGAAAGACGATCTTCGTATAATCTCCAGACTAGGGTTTTCGATATACCAAACGAATTCAGAAAGCCCATTTTTTACCAAGTGCGGTATTTACGTTCCATGGATCAAGCGTCGTAACTTCACTTACTGTGACGTTTCAAGTGACCATTTATGTCTCCACTGCAGCAATAAGTCTTAGAAAGAGAAGATGCGGCTTTTGGTATAAGGGGGAATTTTCGTTCTTTCGTGAATATATATGCATATAAGCGGGTGCTGAACGCTTATTGCTTTAGAGTAGCGCTTTATAACTTTGGAGTTTACGATTAGAAAAATGACCTGAGTATCTATACTCTAGAATTTCGGCTACAAAAATTCGAAAGAAACATGCCTGACACTCTTCGGTAATTACATTCCAGTGAACTACTACAGACCAATTGGCATGTTAATATTATAAATAATAATAATAATAATAACAATAATAATAATAATAATAATAATAATAATTATTATTATTATTATTATTATTATTATTATTATTATTATTATTATTATTATTATTAATAGCAACAACAACGACAACAACAAAAATAATAATAATAATAATAATAATAATAATAATAATAATAATAATAATAATAATAATAATAATAATAATAATAATAATAATAATAATAATAATAATATTAATTATAATTTAACCGAAACATTGCTAGCATTCGCTTCTCCATAAGTGGACATCCAAAAGTTTCCAATAATTACAACATAATAATAATAATAATAATAATAATAATAATAATAATAATAAGCCCAATTTAATGGCGCCGTAACTCAGCAGAAGCCGAAGAAAGGGCGCTGTACATGAGTTCAAAACTCACTGAGAGTCAGATGATGCCTTAGAAAGAAAAGTCATGAGCTCTGATTTAAATGTCTCCAGAGATGGCGCATTATACACATTGTCATAGAAGACTGTTCCACGCAGTGCTTCCAGCGATTGAGAAAGAACAGTCGCTACACCTCGTTAAAGACCTGGAACTGGTACATATAGTTGATTTTTCTATGAGGATTGGAGCCGACGTCTGTTCCGGTTGTCTGTTACCCGAATGCAGAAATCTGAGATGTAGTCTGGCAAAAGATGATGCAGTGCTTTATTAGTTATAAAGCACAGTTTGTAGATAATCCGCTGAGGAACGCACAACCATTGGTTGTCGTCCAGCAGATCAGTGACAAGACCCTGCCAATGTATGAGAGTTAAGTACCGATCGCATCCGTTCTATAGCTGACAAGGTGGCAGACCCGCCAGTAGGCTGTTGCAGTAGTCAACCCTGAAGACAATGAAACTGTTGACCAAGATGACGGCGGTTGAAATTAGAATGAATCTGCGGATGGTTTGATACTGGACGCAGTTAGTATTGAATCAGCCTCGAATGAATTGGTTCAGATGGGCCGACATCGTCATACAGCTGCATGTAAAGTGGACTCAAAGGTCGCGGATGGTGTCATACATGATCTATAAACTTTTATAATTGTCTTGTGTTGTATTTGGCCATTTCTAAATCGCTTGTCAGAGCATGAGCCTTCCAGAAGCGCTTCCAGTGCGAGTGACCCCGAGAGAAATGGCAGGAGTAGAGGTGAGAAACTGATGAAGAAACGCTACCAAAGAGGATGGTTGAGCAGACTGTTTGGAGAAGTCCATTCCATAGAGAGGAACCTGTGCAGGCAAAAGACCTGAATTGAGCCATGGCGGTTCTGGCACGGGGAATAAAGAGGCCAAGTCGGTCAGAGAGTCGAAGAGGACGAAGCGCATATATAGAGTGGCAGAGAGGGGTCGAAGAATTAGATCGGAAAGATGCTTCCGGTCAAAACCAATTGAGACTTGAGCACTGAAACGAGAATCTTGAAAAATTTATACGGGCAGAGAGAGGGAGCAAGTGAAGTTGTTCAACCATGAATGTGGAGATATGGGAAAATCGAGGAAGATGGGCTATTAGTCTCGTATTGTATTGTATCTAAAGATTTATTTTTGTATTGTATTGTATTGCATTTGAACACTTGTTATAGCGCCCCAACCAGATTTCCCATTCAGAGGCGCTCCCGACTACTGCGCGAACGCTGAATCGGAGTTTCACGCCGAAGCGCATGAGCAATAGCGAGTGAAGGACTTGCCCAGGGTCCTACGCGGCGACTTTGAGGTGGATTCGAACCCGCAACCCTCCAGCTGCAAGGCACCGAACATACCCTAAACCACCGCGCCCCAGTTGTATTGTGATGTGTTGTATTGTGTTGTATTGTACTCCACGTTTATAATGCGACCGAGCCACCCGCAGTAAAGATCCGAGAAATTAATCTCTGATAAACCGACCCGACCGGGAAGCGAACCCAGGGCGCCGGCGTGACGAGCGGGCTCCAACCCACTCGGCCCTCAGGATCCTTAAATATATAGCGCCTCTCTCAGAATAACTATTCAGAAGCGCTCTCAGCACGAAAACCCCGAGTGAAGAGGAGATTGCGGACTATATGGAGGCCAACAGGGAGAAAATTACAATAGTCTATTTGAGAGCGGACGAAAGCTTGGACTATTGAGGTAAAGGTCGAGAATGGAACAGATCTACGAATGGCCCGGTGACGCTTTAGTCGGGAGTAGGAGTTATAATATCAACAGGTCAACTGGTATACGTAAGAGTTCAAATGACCTTGACTTTCCCTGGTTAGTCGCTTGTAGAAAGTTTGCCGCACTTGTTTTTCTATGAATCACAACATACCATTGTTAATCTAATTTTTAGGTGTTGTAATTCAATCACAAAACAAAAATCAGAATCACAAGTCTGACGCTGAGAAACCAAAGGTCAACCGTACTGGTAGTGGTGAAGAGCATGCCATGGTCGTACAATGTTGAGTTACTTGAGAATATACCACTGTTAGATTGTCCGACCTCAAAATCTATAAAATAGACATCAAGAGCACCATTTCTCACTTTCAGGACCTGCAAAGCCAAAGGTGAAACATAACAAGTCAAGCTGGTGATTTGCGCTTAGCATTTGAGTAACGCATTATCTATTTTGATTTTATTATTATAAGGGGTGTCACGACATTTCGTCTACCGACATTTCGTCTACGACACTTCGTCTACAGACACTTCGTCTACCGACATTTCGTCTACAAAGTTATTTGATATTGTCAATTTAAAATGGAAGCTGGATTGATGAAAAAAAAACTGTTTCCCTAAATGGAAGTGGGATTGATGAAAACATTCCTGTGTTGAAATAGAAGCTGGATTGATCGAAATAATTTTTCCCGTAAATATAAGCTGGAAATCAACCTGGATGCATGGATGAAAATAAGTTTCCATTCAATAGAAGCTGGATTGATGAAAATAATCTTGTCAGTAATTAGAAGCTGGATTCCTGAGAATATATAGCACGTTTTAGCGAAACTATAAGAAAGAGGCCTCTGTTGATTAGCTGTAATAATAATAATAATAATAATAATAATAACAGTGACAATTTATATGGCGCCGTAACACAGCCATGCCGTTACAAGGGCGCCTCACAGTCAACTAACAGCAGGGTAGGCCTTACAGAACAAATAAGTCTTGAGTCCAGATTTGAAGGAGTCGACTGCATGTGTTAGCCGCTCGCAGGGCAGGAGGAAGGCCGTTCCAGCATCTGGGGCCGGCCGCCGAGAAAGCGCGATCGCCAAAACGGGTTTTCATCCGTTTTACGCGAAGATCGCTTTTCTCGAGCGATCTGAGTCGCAACCCGGAGGCGGAAGAATGCGTCCCGATGCAGTAATCGCGCAAATACTCAGGAGCGGCCCCATGAAGCGACTTGTACACCAACAAACAGATTTTGAATTCAATACGCAGAGAGACTGGCAGCCAGTGCAGAACATCACGGAGGAGCGGCGTGACATGATCATATTTCCTCCGGTTGCATAGCAGCAGCGTTGAGGACGGACTGCAGGCAATCCAGGAGACACTTGGGCGCACCGACCAGTAGGCTGTTGCAGCGGTCAACCTGAGAGGTGACAAAGGCGGCAACGGCCGCTCTCGCAGCCTCGAAAGGCAATGACCTGATGCAGCCTCTCAGGAGACGGAGCTGACGAAAGCAGCAGCCAACGATTCGCGCCACATGACTTCTCATGGACAGGTCTGATTCTAGCGTGACGCCGAGATCGCGGACGACGGTCACAGGTCGGATCGCGGACCCGCAGACATTCAGTTCGCCAGTGTCAAGATGAGGGCACCGTCTGCTGGTCGCGCACCATAAGAAATCCGTCTTCTCGGGGTTCAGACGGAGTCTGTTAGATCGCATCCACTCCGCGATCCGCTCAACGCCCAACTCCATCCTTCGCCGCTGCTGTTCATCAGTTGACGGTCGGCCCCACGTGTAGAGCTGGGAGTCATCGGCGTAGAAATGAGATGACAAGCCGAGACTGGCGGCAAGCTCACCGACGTCGGCCGTGTAGAGCAGGAACAGCAGCGGTCCGAGCACAGAGCCTTGAGGGACACCGCAGACGAGAGAGCGAACGGATGATAGGACTCCATCGTAGAGCACTGTCTGTCTACGACCGCTCAGGTAATGGATACAGATACACTTGTAGATGAAATGTCGTTAGACGAAGTGTCTGTAGACGAAGTGTCGTAGACGAAATGTCGGTAGACGGTGCTCGCGATATCTTTTCGGCTTTAAAAAAACTAAAAACAAGTCTCCACTGCGGTATTTAAATTCTATGAAATGTTACAGACCAATTGACCTGCTCATGCTCATATTATAGATCTGTCTGCTGTCTGTCTGTCTGTCTCTCTCTCTGTCTCTGTCTCTGTCTCTGTCTCTTTGTCTCTCTGTCTTGTCTCTGTCTGTCTCTCTCTGTCTATCTCTGTCTCTCTCTGTCTCTGTGTCTCTCTGTGTCTCTCTGTGTCTCTCTCTGTCTGTCCCTGTCTCTGTCTGTCTCTGTCTCTGTCTGTCTCTCTGTCTCTGTCTCTGTCTGTCTGTCTCTGTCTGTCTCTGTCTCTGTCTCTGTCTGTCTCTGTCTCTGTCTCTGTCTCTGTCTCTGTCTGTCTCTGCCTCTCTCTCTCTCTCTCTCTCTCTCTCTCTCTCTCTCTCTCTCTTTTCTCTCTCTCTCTCTCTCTCTCTCTCTCTCTCTCTCTCTCTCTCTCTCTCTCTCTCTCTCTCTCTCTCTCTCTCTCTCTCTCTCTCTCTCTCTCTCTCTCTCTCTCTCTCTCTCTCTTTTACGGCACCTCAGGTTGTCGTGTCGAGTTCGGAATCTTTTCCGTCTAATGCCCACGTCGTTCGACCTTTCTCGTCTCGCGGAGGGTTTCAATTGGCTATTACAAACGATGCACTGTCACTGCGGAACGATGACACGAAGAACTTCTCGACTTCTTTTCATTAACAACGACAAATCAATCTCTCCACCGCAAGAACAGTTACATAGTAGCAATGGTTCCGCGACAACTCGTCTGCAGACTTTTCGTCTACGACGCTTCGTCCACAGAGACTTCATATATATTCATTCGTCTTCCGACATTTTGTCTACAACTGTATCTGTATCCATTACGGCTAATAAACAGGTCGCTTTCTTATAGTTTCGCTAAAACGTTCTATACTTTCTCAGGAATCCAGCTTCTAATTAGGGCCTACTGAAAAGATTAGTTTCATCAATCCAGCTTCTGTTGAATGGAAACTTAGTTTCATCCATGCATCCAGCGTGGTATCCAGCTTCTATTTACGGGGAAAATTATTTCGATCAATTCAGCTTCTATTTCAACACAGCAATGTTTTCATCAATCCCACTTTCATATAGGGAAACAGTTTTTTCACCAATCCATGCAGCTTCCATTTTAAAGTGACAATATCAAATAACTTTGTAGACGAAATGTCGGTAGACGAATTGACGTGACACCGTAGCAATCGCCTCTCTTCTCTTTCTTTTTCATCTCTCTCTCTTTCGTCGTCGTCTTCTTCTTCTTCTTCTTGGAGCCCTGTTTACACCCTGCTGGATAGGCAACTTAAACCAAGTCTCCGGGGACAGCACTAACTAAACCATAGGGGGGGACGTCACTTGATAAATATAGCAAGTGGACATCACTTAACAAAGAGCAAGGGGGACATCTGCCATGGGGACATTACTAAAGATATAGCAGGGGGGGACATCACTAGAGATATGGGTATATTTCACAACCGGAGGAAAATTCAGAAATAGAATTAAAGAAAAAAAGTCATTAAAAATAAAAACATTCTTACACAAATATTTACATGGCAGTGCTGAAGCATATTTAATATTGAGCAGAGCTTAAATTTGACAGATTTGGCCTAATTCTTCATTTAATTTTTTACTGTTTGAAAAACATACAACTTTGATTCTTAAATATTTACAACTCCGTTACTTAATGAATACACTGTACAATATACCGCCACTATTTATAATAATTATTGATTAATTAGTATCAAGTGTGCACTAAATTATTACACAGCAACCTAAATTATTATGACGATAAATTATCTACATGTACCATTAAATAAATTCATTTTAATAGAAAAATAAAGTAACGGAGTTGTAAAATATTCATAGTTAGGTCTCCACACTGACCGGACGAGTTAAGATACAAAAAATAGTTAGTTCATAGTGGCCAGGTTGTTAGTTTCAATATTAGTTTTGAAAGAAAAAAATTATATATATACACAAAATGCAATAATTACGGTCACGGAGTTGTAAATCTTTTTTATACTATAACATTGCCGGATACATTTACCAAAATTGTCAACAGAAGCAAACATCCATATTGATTTTTTTGTAAAATTAATGCAGACATGTTCCCTGCTATCGAATATGTCAATTCAAACATTTTGAGTTTTCAATTTATTCCACAGAAGGCAGAAACCCATTCGTAACGGAGTTGTAAGCAATATTTGAAGACAGAGGGTTTAATTTATTTTTTAATTATTTAGTTTGTTAATAAGGTAATTAAAATCATATGGAGCAATGGATATATGTAAGTTATTGATCTAAAAATTATAACACATCAGTTCAGCGCTTCAACTGTTACCCTAACGTAACGTTGAATTGACGCACCATTAGAAACGACAATGCAATTCGGGTTAAAATTGGACTTTATAATTTTTTTCTCATACTAATCATCTAAATAATATAACAGAAATAATTTTGTGTTACTAACTTATGCCCTATGATGTATTTAAAACGTATAAATTATAATTTACACTTTGTGTAAGCCGCCCAAATTAAGGAGATGACGGAAATTTGTCTAATTTGCCTTCGGTTGTGAAATATACCCATATTATTATTATTACAGTAGTTTTATATAGCGCCCTTCAAGACAGTCTACTCAGGAGCGCTCCCAGCCCAACCTCGGTCAAACAGGACAGTATATAGCAAAGGGGGACATTGCTTAAGATATAGCAAAGTTCAGTCAAAATTATTTCCTATTGCCATGTCAAACCCGCCACAGTACCGCGAAATGAGAGTTCCAAAACTGTGATCCTGAACATTTGATAGGTAACAATTTCATTTTAAAATGTGCCACCCAAATTATATATATTATACAATGTTCTCGTGTTATAACTATGCTATGTGTATAGCTAGTCGCTAATCGATTAGACAAGCAGCCAGTTATAATTAGCAAATTTCAGTAGCTAATTCTTATTGTAATCGATTAGCAATTTAACTAATCGATTAGCTGTTTGTCTAAGTTTGTCTAATTCTAATTCTAATCGATAAGTAAATTTCAGCAGCTCATTCTAATTCTAATCAATTAGCAATTTAACTGATCGTGCCCATCTCTGACACTGTGACCAACGTTAATACAAATAGTCTCGAACTGTTGTCCTGGTGCAGACCGACCATTCTAAACTCTAGGCTACGTATCGATCGTGTTACTGCACTTCGATCCAGATGAGCAACATATATGCCTACACCAACAAATATTACATTCTTGAATAAATATTTTAAAATAAAGAATAGTAAGAATTATATTGGTTTAAATGTAAATAATATCGAATATTCGAGATTACAATCTAACATCCGCTGCCAGTTTCCTTATTTGACGCATATAGGGGCCTATTTTTAAATTTAGCCCGGGATGCAACATTCACAAAAATGAGATCTAAATAATATACATTTGGTCATGTATATTGAATGGTATTGTATTTTCGTTTATTAATCAACTCTAGCTGTCATAACGCAGCTAGTTACAAGATTCGTTCATCGATAGTTACAGTGAAACGTGTTAAGGCTTAAAGAGTCATTCTGGGTCAGGTAGATAAGCTTGGCATTATTGGTATTTCGTTAGCCTTAGACCATATCGATATTACATCCAATTCATAACTTACTTCAAGTTTAAGGGAATCAGTCTATAGGTTTTTATGTAACATTACTAGCATGTGCAGATAAGACAATCTCAGATTGACTAAAGCAATTAGCAGCAAATCACAATGGCGAGCTGGCCACTATGCCCTTGTGCCATGGCACTTGGACCCATATAATTATGATTTCAGCGCTTTGGGCCATGTAGGGCAGAAAGGAATTAATTAACGTCAATATTCTAAACATGCAAACATTGCATCACATGAATTGAAAATATTCTTTACAATTATATAGGCCTACTACATAGGGCTTTATATACATGTAATATTATATGCATTGCATGCATTAATCCCTATGCATATAAATGCATATGTATTAATAGTTTGATTAAATAGTTCATATGTAACATAATTATAATATATAATATATAATATGTCAATGATTCACCCCTTTGGGGTTGTCCATTAATTATGTCAACAAAATATGGGGGGTTTGGAAAAAGTTTGACTGTTGTTGACAAGGGGAGGGGTACGGTCCAATTTGACGTCAACAAATTTTTCCCAATGAATCAACACAGACCCTTCAGAATGGTAGCTTAAACATTAAGTAGTGCTAAAAATGTATAAAAAGTGCTTAATGGTTAATACTACTAAAAGCTGGTAATAAACTAAACTCATATATTTTGAAATTCGAGATTGCATCTTTTAGTGTAAAACAATCTAAAAATTATTCTACATGTATTGAGCCATTTTGTTTCCTTTTGTAGGGGGAGAGGGGTTCTGTGATTGTTGACATAATTTTTAGAGGGTCCTTCAATGTTTGACAGTTGTTGACAAGAAGGAGGGGGTCAAAAACTGCCTAAAATTTGTTGACATAATTAATTTCATGAAATAATATAGGGTTTATACCTAAACATACATATATATATATATAAGCCGATATATAAATATATATATACATATATTTCTATTATATATATAATAACTCGTTTATTCGCAAAATATGGTAGAATAGAAACACGATAAAAAACAGGAAATTCATTCCGAGAATTTATATAGTGCCTCTTCAAGGAGCCTACTCAGAGGCGAAAGTAGACCTGTCTGTACTATTTACAAATAATACATAGACCAAGTTTTATTAATACAAATTATGCTATTTGCATATAGGAGATCACGTAAAAAATTGCAACTTAGTTCCCTATAATTGGGCCTCTTCCAAATTGTCTTGTTCTTCTTGACGTTCAGCAGTCCTTCTTGATGTTAGGTTCCTGCATAAAGTGCAGAATATCCTCAACACTGCAGTGGCTGGTCTTAAAGATCTTGCAGTAGGAATTGCTGTAGGTGTAGTTTAGTGTGTTCAGTTCACTGTTCATGAGGTCCACAGCTTCCATTCCGTAAAGCAAGAATGGTTTGCACTCATGAGCACAAACAAGATGCAGTATACAATGGCTTAGTGAATTTGTAACATTTACTATACAAATAGTTGAAAAATTTGTAGAACTTGACTATCATTTCATGCAAACTAACCTCAAAAGACTTGGCAGAAACAAGGAGAAAAACCAAGCTGGCCTATAGAAGTTTTTTGACACAGTTAATTTGAACACCATTTAGACATTTTACAATTTACATGTATGTAGTACGAAAAGAGGGGCCAAACCTCATTGTGCACCTGAGATTTCTTGACATTTAATTTCATGTTAATAGGCCTACACTCTCATTCTTCAATGCAAATGTCTCCCGTTGCTTGTATACATGCAGTTCACGGCCAACATTAAAATAAGGTCGTCAGTATATGCATATAAATATATTTTACGACGTCTTTGATAGCGTATTTAATTACGTTACTGAAAGTACTACGTCAACCAAAAGACCTAATTATACACATGACTGGAAAGTACTCATATAACGTAATAAAAATTATAGTTATTGGACGATAATCAGAGGATCAGAAACACGTCGAGTCGCGTTTTCATTAATGCTTTTCAGTTAATTATATTTTATGATGGCAATCGACGAATATAATTATAATGTTTGTGAAGTAAAATATTGCCTATGGTCTATGGAGATTTAAAACAACGTATTTAATATCAGAGACAAAATCTGAAGTGGGGTGACATATGAACTATGAAGATGTGTGAAACAGATATTATGGGTATATTTCACAACCGGAGGCAAATTCAGAAATAGAATTAGAGAAAAACAAAGTCATGCAAAATTTAAAATATTTCTTACACAAATGTTTTCATGGCGGTCCTGAAGCATACTTAATATTGAGCAGAGCTTAAATTTGACAGATTTGGCCTAATTTTTCATTTTACTTTTTGTACTATTTGAAACACATAAAACTTTGATTCCTGAATATTTACAACTCAGTTACTTTATAAATACACAGTTCAAATTGCCGCCACTGCTTATAATTGGTAATTAATTAGTTTTAAGCATGCATTAAAATATTACACAGCAACCTAAATTATTATGACGATAAATTATATACATGTACCATCAAATAAATTCATTTTAATAGAAATATAAAGTAACGGAGTTGTAGTAACGGAGTTTTAAAATATTCCTAAATAACTTAGGTCTCCACGCTGACCGGATGAGTTAAGATATGAAAATTAGTTCGCCTAGTTTAGTTTCTATATTATTTTTGAAAGAAAAAAATATATACGCAAAATGCAATAATTACAGTCACGGAGTTGTAACTCTTTTTTATACTATAACATTACCAGATAAATTTCTGAAAATTGTCAACAGAAGCAAACATCCATATTGATTTCTTGTTGGTAAAATCAGTGCAGACATGTTCCCTGCTATCGAAGATGTCAATTAAAAAAACGAGGGTTTTCAATTTATTCCACAGATGGCAGAAACCCATTCGCAACGGTATTGCAAGCAATAATTGAAGACAGAGGGTTTCATTTATTTTTTAATTATGTAGTTCGTTAATAAGTTAATAAAAACCATATAGAGCAATGGATATATGTAAGTTAATGATCTAAAAATTATAAAACATCAGCTAGGCGCTTCAACTGTTACCGTAACGTAACTTTGAAATGACTCACCATTAGAAAGGTCAATGAAATTTCGGGTTAAAATTGGACTTTATAATTTTCTTCTCATACTAATCATCTAAATAATATAATAGAAATAATTTTTTATATAACTTACTCATGCCCAACAATGTATTTAAAAATTAAAAATTATAATTTTACTCTTTGTGTAAGCCGTACAAAGGAGAAGACGGAAATTTCTCTAATTTGCTGTCGGTTTTGAAATATACCCATATAATAAATCATTTTCACGAGTTACCATGCATTCCTCCACTATAAATTCAATGACGTTAACCTAACGCATAATACTCAGCACACAGACAACATATTATTACCTTGGCGATAATCACTAATATATATATATATATATATATATATATATATATATATATATATATATATATATTAATAATATAAACGCACAGAAATGTTTGTCGTGTGTGTAACGTGTGTGTGTGCAATGAGTCTGTGCGTGTGCACCGTGTTACGCGTTGTGTTACGCTGTTTCGAGTCCCAGCGTGCCAGCCACAAACGATCGCCGCGCTACAGCGACAACCAGACAAGTCTGTAGGGGCGCGGGAGGGGAGAGGTCGCATACTCGAATACCGCTTGTGGTCGGTCGAGACGCAGCCAGCGAGAAACCACCGTTAGAGATCGCTCGGTTGAGAATGACATCGCTAAGGGTCGCTCGAGACTGGCGAAGCCAGCGAGTAGTCAGCGTCTTAAATTTAGTAGCCTTGCTCGTCTTAAATTTAGTAGCCTTGCTTCTAATCACAGGTAGCCCAGATCAACACGAGGAACACAAGAAAGAATTTATCAATTTCAACAATTATTGTTCGAGATCTGATCATTTTTTCTTTGATTTTTATTGTATTGTATTTGAACACTTGTTATAGCGCCCCAACCAGATTTCCCACAGAGGCGCTCCCGACTACTGCGCGAACGCTGAATCGGAGTTTCACGCCGAAGCGCATGAGCAATTGCGAGTGAAGGACTTGCCCAGGGTCCCTAGCGCGGCGACTTTGAGGTGGATCCGAACCCGCAACCCTCCAGCTGCAAGGCACCGAACATACCCCTGCACCACCGCGCCCCAGTTGTATTGTGATGTGTTGTATTGTGTGTTGTATTGTAGGTCTAATCCACGTTTATAATGCGACCGAGCCACCCGTAGTAAAGATCCGAGAAATTAATCTCTGATAATCCGACCCGACCGGGAAGCATATTACGAAAGTACACACTGAAATTGATCCAAGGGCATCTCGCGACCAATCAGAGGATGAGTGTGAATTTGCCTAATGAATAATCATGAATATTCATCTGCCTCTAACGGCAGTCTAGTCAGAGACAGAAAGTGCGAAGGGTAACGTGGCACACGGTAAAGTCACCTTCGACTTTCCTACGATAGTCGTAAACTTTGTATTCACGTGTAGAGTGAAATTTAAAATTAGAATATTACAATTAAATCGACAAGTGGCACAATTAAACATTTATGTGATAAGGCCAATGTCGTGGTTTGTATGGTAGTGATGTATCGGTGGACACTAAAGCGGCACTCAGAGAAAGCTAGGTGAAAGACCGCTTTATAATGACTTTCGACGTCAGAGTAATCGCCAGTGAACTCCGATAGCCTATACTGATAATCGGCAGGCAAATGTTTCATATAATCGACCATTTCGCAATTTATCAATTTAAATTCGAACTGTTTTTACAAACTGGAGTTCACTATTTACTGATTTAAGCAAGGCGCGTAGCTAATGAGTATTCATGACGCAGTGAATGTTATTACTGACATGGCGGCTTCTGATTGGTCGCGAGAATCCCTTGGATCAATTTTAATGTGTACTTTCGTAATATGCGACCGGGAAGCGAACCCGGGGCGCCGGCGTGACGATTTTTGTTAGATATCGTTTTTTCTTACCTTGAAATTGCCTTGAATAACCCCGAATTTAGGGTCTATATTTTACTTGGATGTACTCTCATTGAGACAAAAAATACCGAAAGTTCATCCAGATCAGATTCTTCGTTGATTTTTGTGATAAAAGAGTGCATAGACAATGGACTCAAGTTCCAAGACCCGAGCATGGGCGCCTTCAGTTCTGGAAAGTAATTAGGGTATGTTCGAGGGCTTCGAGGGACCTCTGGATAACATTGTAAAATTCTGTAAAAAAATATATGTACAATATATGAATAGAATTATGGGGAGAAATAGGGAACGCAATGTATCTGCAATGTATCATTTTTCTGCTGCCCGTAAAAATTTACAGCTTCATCGCTTCAGCGTCATTACAACTTGCGGCCTAGTAGATGGATGGATGGATGGATGGATGGATGGATGGATGGATGGATGGATGGATGGATGGATGGATGGATGGATGGATGGATGGATGGATGGATGGATGGATGGATGGATGGATGGATGGATGGATGGATGGATGGATGGATGGATGGATGGATGGATGGATGGATGGATGGATGGATGGATGGATGGATGGATGGATGGATGGATGGATGGATGGATGGATGGATGGATGGATGGATGGATGGATGGATGGATGGATGAGTGTTTGAGAATAATTATTTGGAAGGGTGGATTGATGGATGAATGGATGTGTGGGTGGATGGATTGTTGTATGAATGGATGGATGGATGAATGGATGGATGTATAGATTAATGGGTGTGTGGGTGGGTGGGTGGATGGACTAGTGGATCAGGACGACGGCAGCACCGAACAAAGGTTACGCATCTGATAGAAGCATGCAGATTCTGCAAAGCGAACTCACGTGGTCACAAAAGAATGAAGGTCTAAATTTGAACAATAATAAATTATTTGATGTAGGTTACATGTTGAACAGAAGCTAAAACACCCTAATTTATAGCCTGCATGCATATTTAATGTCAGAACAAGTTGCAAGGTGGCGCCATGAACTGGAACGTCAAACTGATTGCCAAACAAATCAAACTCAGATTGCGTAAGCTAGCGTCATCTGGCGAATATGAGATACATAAGGTATAATGCATAATACGCATTATCATCATCATCATCAGTTCCTGACGACAACCATTTGGCGGCGATGAGTACGAATAAATTATCTCCATTGTCCACGGTCATTTGTCAAGTCCATTACTCCCATTAGTGTTAGTCCAAGTGATTGTATGTCCTCATTCATGTTGTCTATCCAACATCTTCTTGGACTGCCTTTGTTTCTGTTTCCTTCGAATCTTGCATGTTGAGGCCTAGTATACATTGTGTGGGATTCTGTCAGCTGGCATTCTCTCTATACATGTATACATGTCCAAACCATCGGAGACTTTGTTGAAAGACTTTGTCTATAGCAGAGTTGTTTGGATATATCCCATGCCTGTCTAATGTCATCGTTTGCGGATGACCTTCAGGCGCATTTGCAATGTCCTGCGTCAGCAGCAGCCGTTACTGCAGTCCGGGCCATGAACCGAGCAATGGAGGCTCTGGAGGCCTGGATTTACTCCAATCAGCTGCGGTTTAACTCTTCTAAAACAATTTATTTGGCTTGGCACGCGCGAGCAGCTCGCCTACAGATTGACCTTGGACTCCCTTGCCCATGGCAGGAGTTCCCGCAGTTAGCCTTCCTATCCTCTGTCCGGAACCTTGGTGTCGCTTATAATTAAGACTAAGAACTAACCTTCACGCGGCATATCAACCTACTATTCCGCGATTGCTACTACCAGCTGCGTCAGCTTAGAGTGGTCTTCCGTTCTTTAACCTCTAATATTATACTGCCTTAACGCTTATCCACTCTTTTGTTGTTTCCCGCCTCGATTGTTGCAGCGCCCTCTATGTGGGTCTTCTGGCGTCTCGGTTTGGGTGTTTGGATCGGGTCATGCGCGCAGTTGCACTCCTCATTGGCCGCATCCCAAGATTCGACCATGTCACTGCAGATTGCATGCGGGATGTCTTGCATTGTCTCCCTTTCCGCAGCGGATCACTTACCGGATCTCTGCCTTGGCGCGGCCTCGCGGGTGTGGCCTCCGTTTGCTTACAGGAGCTCTGCTGCTCCACCCTGAGCGTTCAGCGCCGTGGCTCTCTCCGCTCCTCTAAGCAGGCTGAGCTCTTGTTCCCAGTCGCGGACATCTATTATGCAGCGCCGTGCCTTTTCTGTTGCTGGCCCTAGCATGATCAGCTGCAGCTGTAATCTGGAATGGGCTTCCTGTCTATACGCCTAATGTCGCCGTGCACGTTCTTCTCTAACCGCAGGACTTTTCTCTTTAGCAGGGGTTGGGTCGGGAGCGCTCCTGAGTAGACTATCTTGAAGGGGCGCTATATAAAAGCCTCGAAAATGAGTCGTTTCTTATTTTATTTTTGTTTGTGTTAATTCTCTGCTTCTCCATATCCTATTTATTATTCCAAATAAATGTGAAGTGCTTTTAATTCTCTTAGTATAACTTTTCCGTTTCTGCCATTATGATTTAACGGCAAACATAAACTTGATCATGTGCAGCGCTTTTCGACAGTGGTGTCGCTTGAGCTTCGATGTTGCAAACCCAGGTTCATGTGGATCTTGGCTTATATACAGCAGAAAATACCAAACCACATATCGGGGTACCTTAAAAAAACTCACCGAATTTTTAAACGAATCCCAGACCCAGCCTGAGCATGCAGAGATGCATGGGGCAACTGTCCCATTGCCTCGTGCACGGCGACATTAATGCTTCTCTAAAACAAGCCAACAAGCTTGACATACGTTATTTTTTTGTCTAGGTGCGTACATGTAGGCCTATATAAGCCTATAGTATAGGCCTACATAAATTTGAGGGAAAGGAACAAACAGAAATGAGTAAAGAAGATAAACAATTAACAATAAAAGGCAGATATGATCATATGTTATGCTGGTAATGTTGTGTACAGGCACGTAGTGACGTAGCCAGACTTAAATTCAAGAGGAGGCAACTTCACAGACAATTGGCAATATTCTGCATGGTTATTGGGCCCTATTGGGGTCATTGGTCAATAGAATTTCCAGTATATGAAAAAAGCACGAGGAGGCAACTGCCTCCTCGTGTCTCCATGTAGCTACGCCTATGGTTGTGTAGTTGCTTTTATTAATTACCTCGTATATGGGCTAATCCGCTGCGGTTAATACTTCCTTCCAATACTCGTCTCTATTTGGTCTTTTTTGAACGAAACAGGTCCTGCAGTATGTCAACTTATATCGTTCTATCGTATACACCCAATGGCTATAATTAAATCTTCCTGAGTCTTCCTGCATAATTATATAGGCCATAGATAGGCGTATACGTTTACGCGTTGGTCAACATCTATCGAAGTCAAGTCTTTGTATACATGTATGTGTTTTCACTGGTTCCAAACCGCCACTAGATGTGTGATTGTGCGTGCAAAAAATTTCGTAGCAATAATAATAAATATTATAATTTGTATATGCAATAATTATGCATATAAGTGTGTGTGTGTGTGTGCATGCATGGTTATGTAGTATATATTGTATGTAGGCCTATGCGTGTCAATGTGATCCTCGTTAACTATAACGGTAAAGAAAATGTTCGCTATATATATAACGAAAATAAAATGATTTCGTAAACGATAACTATAACTGTAACTATAACTATAACTATAATTAATTCTAACTCTAACTATGAGGAAAATGACACTAAGGAAAATTCATTGTTATTTACGCTACAAAAAAAATTAAAAAGTGTAATATCGACAAACATGAGAACATGAAAATGCGCTAGGTTACAACTAATAGCCTATATTTTCACCTCGGATTTTGGATTTGTGAATTAACTATGCAGTAGTAGTGACTCATTTAGTTAAATTTAGTTATTTTGTAAACATTTTCATAGCGATTGCGACCCAAATTGACTTGCGCAAATTCGCAAAAATTAGTAGTCATAGAAATTTTATATTAAAAATGTCGCTAAAGACCATGAGTGTCTGAAGGCAATTTCGCTTAGCCTTATTGTGACTAAGTATAGTATAACTAAAAAAATCGAAATCCAGTCAATATATCTCTGACCATGACTAAAAAAATAAAACTAACCATATAACTGTGACTATTGTATTGTATTTATATATTTAGATTCACATTTTCATGCACATTTGTAGGCTATTTATATTTTATGAATGCTTTGCAACGTTTATAATGGTAAGCTGCAGTTTTCGTTCGATGATTTTTTCCGTGTAGAGACACTTAGGCTGAAATATTCCATATACATGTGCAGGCACATAACTCCTGTTGTAACTTCTATAGAGCATTAACTAATATTTTAGGCTTGTTCTACCCATAAACGTAATCTCTAGTCGCCACATGTCTGACTTTCTTCATCAACCTATAACAGATCCCTGCAGACTCGGTTGAACGAGCCTTCTATCCGACTCCATGCATCCTCTGCCGAATATTCTCCGCAAACTGTTCTTGTCGGTTCTCTTCAGACTGTTCTTTTCAGATTCATCTCTTTATTCTCCGAGGTTCTCGTCTCCGACTCCTGATATACATGTGCAGGGTGGCGCAAAGAAAGTGGGACCGCTTCGTGAAATCTTGTGCAAAATTATGTTTTGGGCGTGTCTTTTTAACTGTAAAATTATGGGGAGCTAGGCGAATTATTACTGAGTTTCTAAATAAATCCTGGAGTAAAATACGACTTTGTAAAAAAATGATGCTGATGGTACGACAGCGCGTAAATCGGGAAGCGGCCGTCCGAAGTTCGTTATAAACAGCACGGATTATTCGGCCTGCATGTGCATGAGTGAGCTGATTTGCAGCTAACCTGAGCCAGGATGATGATCCTCACAGCCACGAGGGTCCATGGGAAATTGAAAGAGAAACTGGCATATCACGAACAGTGCAACTCATTATAAAGCAAGATTTGCAACTTCAACCGCACAAACGCGTAATAGGGAAGGTTATAAACGACAACTGCAAATTAAAACGCCTGCAGCGAAGTCAACAGGTATACTTGGCAGATTTTGAAACGAGAGAAGTGTACGAAGCATTTGGTACAGATGTAAAGACATTTACTCTCGCCACACCGGTTAATTCTCAAAATGATCGCGCTTTTCTGATGCAAGAAAGAAAAAAAAGTTCCAGCAACGAGACTCGTATACGCGAACGTGAACAAATAAGTCATGGTATCATGGTTTCGGACGGTGTGTCTCGGATGAGAAAAACCAGTGTGGTGTTTGTTGAATCTGGAGCGAAAGTGAACAGTGAGTATTATTGTGATCACGTCTTAATACAAGGATTACTTCCAGATATTCGAGCGAGATGTAATCGTCAAAGCTGGACACTGCAACAGGACGTTGAAGAGTGGCAAAAATTCTCTCAGCGGTTTATAAACAGAAGCATTGACCAGTGGCGCAGACGTTTAGAAAAAACTGTTGAGAACCGAGGAAGACACATTGAATTTGATTTCTGATTTTGTATAAATTAGCATTTGGCAACAATTTACTTGTTTTTCTTAGAAGAAAAAGTTACAAAAAATTTATTATTTGAAATTATATTAGGCGGTCCCACTTTCTTTGCGCCACCCTGTATATATATATATATATATATATATATATATATATATTCAAAATTCATCTTCTCCTAGCACGTGTATATTGTTATATGGACCTTCTAAATATAATTAAGGCTCGATAAGATTTACCATCAGTGATGTAAGTATTTTAAATACTATAGTATTTAAAATACTACTTTAAATACTATTAAGTAATTTTTTATTTGCATTTAAATGCAATGGAATGACAGTATTTATACTTTTACTTAAAATACTTTTTGAGTATTTTGTACTTTACATTGTGATGCTAAGGTACTTTTTTTTTTTTTATTTCTCATTAATAACATTTAACAAAGCAATATTGTATGCTGCATTTGACTAGGTCTGCAATAATTATTATTGGGCTATTATAATTGGGCTGGATCATTCAAGTGCTGGTCAACTTGTTGTCGGACAGCCGACAGTGTGCCAGGGTTGCCTGCAGGTCGTCGCCAAAATCTCGAGTTGGGCTACTTTTCACTGAAAATTTCATAATCGCGACCTCGCGATATTTGGGCTACTTTTGAATTGTCACGCGGTCGCCACGGCGAAACTATGAATTCTCATAAATTGACCGCAGTAGGTTACTAGGTTACTGTCACTATAATAGCTTCTAGTTTTATGTGATGTAATAATAATAATGATATTCTTTAATATTTCAAGCCGACAAACGCAGTATGATTACAATTCAGTATGAACGGATGATCACAGGCTATTACAGGAGTCGAATTTAACTTATATTGCTTATTTTAATAATAAATACATGCTGCCCTTCAAGTGGTAATCTCTAATTTCATTACCGAGACATAATCGCTTAAATGACAAACATTTTGAGCAACTACTGATAATTAAGGCCAATGCCTAAGTGCCATATAAAGAATGCTGTGCAAACTGAATAAATCATAAATGTTTTTACTGCGCTGGACCGCTGGTGTTCAAAATACTAAGACTTTGAGTCTCAATTTTATACAAGTTCATTATTTGTGATAAATTTTGTCTCAAAGTATTTTGTAGGCCTATACATAGTATTTAAAATACTTTTTGCATACTAGCATTTTTTACTTTTATTTAAAATACTTGTATGAAAATGTACTTCTATACTTGTATTTTATATACTTTGTGATCAGGTATTATACTTGTACTCAAAATACTTTTAAAAGTATTTTCCTCATTACTGTATACTATAAAATATAATAGCCTATCACATAAAACAGTCTGTACAAAATACCTGTTCGACTCAATAGTATAGCACATTGGACGAAACCAGTGCAGTTCACACTAACTTGGTACGAACGGCGAATAGCAATTAACCTTGATAAACAACAATCTAGATTGGTCACAGAAGACAACGAAATCGACAGTATCTACTTGGCTTTCAAGATGACTCTTAACTGCATAACTGGAGACTTGACTGAGCCCAAAACCCAAAAATACACAACATCTAATCAGATCAACTTACAATGCCAAGCTCACCACTCCTCTGCCGTATACCTTGCTTATCGCGCTTAACCCAACACCACACCTCTTCAGAAACTAGACAAGCATATCCTACTACAAGGACTGGATTCTACCATTCCTTCCTTTAGGCCAATCATGGAACTAACTACAACAATATTCATTCACTCATTTATTTATTCATTCATTCGTTCATTCTCGGGTCTTAAAATATTATAACGTCCCTTCAAGAAACCTATACTCAGCAGCGCTCATATATATATAGCCGTATAATGCATATACATGTACCACGGCTAAAGAAAAAGACTTGAATCATTAATAAAACCCAGTTTGATTGGTCAGAGGTATATAATAAGCGCAGTTCCGTTGGAAGGTCATTCCAGATGGAGGACCTGGAATCGAGAGAGTTCGGCGTTGCCCAGCAGCCATGCGAGCTCGTGGAACAGGAGTCTCCCCCTTGTCGCGGAGCGAAGCGTCCGACGCGGTGAAACGTCAGACACTAGGCGGCAGAGATCACAAAGGTAAGATGCATGGAGCACAGCTAAGGATGCAGCGTAAAACCAAAGCAGCAATCCGATGTGAGATCCGTTGGCGCACAGGCAGCCAGTGCAACACATCGCGCATGTAGGCAGAGAAAGGGACACATTTGGGAACCCGATCTCTGTCGCCCCAGCACCCCAAGGGGTATAGCAGTGGTCGATTCGACTATATCTATGAACGAAAGCATGCACAAGAAACACCAGAGCGTCATGAGAAAGAGAGCGAGAAACCACTCGGAGCTGGCGAAGCTGCAGCTTCGACAGACTAAATTCACATGTTGGGAAAGACTAAGTTTCCGGGCAAGTGCATGTGACACACAGGAAGTTGGAGCAAATCAATACCTCTAGCTGCCGACGGCCAAATAAGCTGATTCTTATAGAATGATTTAAAAGAAGCCGATTTGAGGCCATCCAAGAAGAAAGGACTAAATACATCTGGTGCACAGTCGAGATTGCATGCATCTGATGAATAGGAATAGAAGTGAGCTTGGACATCATCTGTAAAGATTTGGTGCAGCAGCCCTTGAACGTCAACATGAGGGCAGAGATCAGACTTATAGAGATCTAATAGGTCCAATAAAGGACGGATCCCCGAGGCACACCAAAAGGACCTATAGAGGAGCCAACAACCACAGAATTTGAGCGTTCAGAGAAGAAGGATCAAAGGGTTAGGTGGTCAAACAACTCAAAGGAAGTAGAGAGATGCTGAAGAAGTATGGAGTAGTCCACAGAGTTTAAGGCAGAGCTATAACTAAGATTGACGAGAGCTATATATAGAAGAGTAATCTTGTCACGATTCATAGCGCAATATAGATGTCACATAAAAGCCGGAGCAGAAGAGTCTCCGTGATGGAATGATTCCTGCAAAAACCAGACATGCTGTGGAGGGATCAGCTCATTCACGTCCAAATATGCAATCAACTGATTAGCAACAATGCGCTCTAGAATTGTTGGGAGTAAATTTACATTAGCGATATTCGATAGTTAGCCGGATCACATCCAGACCATCTCGCTTCAGAGCTGCATGGTGAAGAACGATCATTTCTGAGAAGTAGGTAGACAGGAATCACTAATCGACCGGTTGCACGTGCAGGACCGTAAGGAAAGGTAGGATATGTATAATCGATTAGTTCCTGCGCAAGAAACGTTGGCGCAGGATCTAACTCGCACGTCCTATAGGCACGGTCCGCACGGTGGCGAGAATGAGTTGACGCTGAATAGCTCGGATGTATGTATATAGAAAGCAGAGAAGCAGGCCCGAGATCTTTGGAGAGAGGATGTGCACGGAGCGCTGAACGAAGTGCAGAGGGATCCAGACTTTTCCATTGCCGCGGAACTGTCGAGCGGCAAGGAGAACAGGTTTGTAGATGAAAGGAATTGTAGCGAGGACGAAACCGTGGTCGCAGAGAGCAGAGGAAAACAGCCACGTCAAGAACCCGACAGTCATCTCTGGTGACGATGACCTCGAGCCAATAACCCAGCAGGTGGGTGGACTCTGCGACATGCCTGTTTGAGGCCAAATTGTTCCAAGACTGCAGTAAATTTCATCGACTCCGATAGCGACGGATTCTCTAGGTGCAAGTTGAGGTTCCCAGTGAGGACCAGCTGAGTGTTGTGGACTGCAAATTGTTCCAAAGAGGCCGAAAGCTCGACGAAGAACGCCGACGAGGCATTAGAGGAACCAGGATGGTGTATGCATGGTCAGAAGCGTAATATAGGAAAACGCTTGAATGACAATGAGACCACGAGAACGTCAAAGGTCGACGGGGTCCAGGCCAATTCCACCCTCCTAGCCCACAGCTGATCCCGGTGGTAGGCGGTCAAGCCACCCCTCGCAAGGCCCTATCGGAGTCATCCGGACTCGACGATCAAGGGACAGGAAGACGAGCGAGGCAGCGCTCCGAACGGCAACCTCGGTATACGAGGAAAGATGCGAGGACTCGACGTCGACCAAGACATTCAAGTCATTGGCTACGATGAGGTCAACAACCGCCACGTACTTGTTCTTCAGGGAACATAGGTTGAGGGTGGCGAGACGAATGGCCGAAGAAGGCGAAGCTCGAAGTTGGCGAGGAGCAGTCGGAGTTGAAGACGATAAGAACCGAAGATGAGCTGCATGGGCGCCAGAGCCCAAAACGGAAAAAGGTTTTGCGAATCGGCCAACGAGGCGGCGCAAGAGACGGGTTGAGTGACCGATATGAGGTCAGTAGTGTGTACACAAACTCGTACGCAGGGCGAGTATAGAACTAGACATGCCACGATAGCATGCAACAAAACTCCTACCACCTGCGCCCAAGGGCCTAAAATGGCATGCATAATCCCTCGTGCAGATGGCATGATGAGGAAAACTTTCACGATCATTAGGATGATATATCAGATTAAAAATAATTTGTGGGATTTGAGAGTATATTGGACTGTCTTGATCAGCTCAATGGATGATTGATGTATATGTTTATGTTTACTACCGTGCACATGTCTGTACACCAAAATGCGGATAGCAATTGTTCAATTAAAGGATATTCTTATCTAATCTTGTCTTACCTTAACTTATCCATCGGCAGCAGCTTCTTATTATATAATTAATAATATAATTGAACAGAAATCTCTCTGCGTGCGTGCGTGCATCTGTGGCGTGGTGTAACGCTGTTTCGCAAGAGACATTCGCCAGATGGCAGCGCGCATTTCTGTTTCTCGGCTTGGAGGGGCAGGTGAGGGGAACGCTAGGTGGGCACGGGCTGGAGGGCAGGTGAGGGGAACGCGAGGTGGGCCAGCTACATGTACATACGATCGCCGCGTAGCGGTCGACAACCACATACATCGGAGTAAACACATTTTCTTTAAATTTCCTTTAACCGTCTTAGGACGGGCAAACATCTAGTATATATTACGAAGCTGCTACCAGGATAACATTTGATCATATTCATATCCTTTGCCTGCACCAAGTAAATATAACTGCAACTGTAGAAAATTCGACACTGATCACGAGGCAATAGAGCTAGATTGAAAATCAGGTTGACTTCACGATAGAAATAGTATATCCTCTCACACATCCTCGTTTTAACCCTTAAATCACCAGCTTGTTTGCCTTAACTTTTAAGGCGAGCAAGCTGGTGTCCATCAACAACGCGAGCATTTGTGTTCATATTAAATATTTTATATTTAAATTTGGAGTTAAATTTATATTTGAATTTAGTTCAGAATTATTTGTACCTATTCTATATCAATATTCAAATTTATATTTACATTAAAATTTATATATACTTACATTTAAACTTATATTAATATTTAAATATATATATATATCAATATTTATGTCTATATTTATATCACTATCTGTATTTATATTTATATTTGCCTCTATATTCACATTTATATTTACATTTTTACCTATGTTTATATTTATAATTGCACTTATACTTACATTTATATTTACATTCACTTTATTTTTTGCATTTAATTGTTCATATTTGTATTTGTGTTGGTGTTTTTATTTCTATTTGTACGACATATCTAATACACGGCATATAGTTTGGAATAATTAGGATCACGACTCCAGCAATGGACTATTTTCCGGTGTTTCTTCTTGTGCATATATGGGTATATTTCACAACAGGAAGCAAATTCAGAAACAGAATAAGATAACAACAGTCATGCAGAATTTAAAAAATTTCTGACACAAATATTTTCATGGTAGTGCTGAAGCATACTTAATATTGAGCAGAGCTTAAATTTGACAGATTTGGCCTAATTTTTCATTGTAGCCTAGTTTTTTTTACTATATGAAAAACATACAACTTTGATTCCTAAGTATTTAGAACTCCGTTACTTTATAAATGCACATGTCAAAATGCCGCCACTGCTTATAATTATTAATTAGTTTTAAGTATGCATTAAAATATTACACAGCAACATAAATTATTATGACGATAAATTACATAGGCTACATGTACCATCAAATAAATTCATTTTAATAGAAATATAAAGTAACGGAATTGTAGTAACGGAGTTGTGTCTCCACGCTGACCGGGAGAGTTAAGATACGAAGAATAGTTAGTTTATAGTGGCCAGGCTGTCAGTTTCAATATTATATTTGAAAGAAAAAAATATACAGGGTGGGCCATAAAAAAGGAACCCCCTACGCATTTTTGCTAATATTTCGGCCAAACGTAAGAATTTTTAAATCAAATTTCACAGGCGGAAAGGTAATTCAAATCTACGTATAGCTGCCAAATTTCACCAAAATATTTCAAACAGAACAAGAGTTATATCACTTTAAGTGAGTCCACCCACTGTTTTTTGATGGTTCAAAAACGTAACGCAACAAAAATCAACAAAAAACGATTTTACTAAGTCACTTCTCAAATAATTGTTTTCAAACTAACTAACTTGATATTGCCAGATACATATTATTATTATTTAGAAAAGAAACGGGGTACCAGTGTAACTGCACGTCACTGTGACGTCACTTAGCAAGAAGACAATCAAGTTGGTAAATGAAGAATTTTTCAGGTTAATAATTTTTATTTAAACAATTAAATTGAAATTTCTAAAATATCAAGATGGGAAAGGTGTCAGTAATAGACAAAACGCGTATGCAGACACTTCATGAGCAAGGTCTTTGAGCAAAAGCTCTAATCGCCGCTTGCCCTGATAAACAGTGGAAGCTGAGTAGGCCTACCGTTAAAAAATATGCCTCCGCATTCATGGAAGGGGATTGGCTCTGGAACGTCGTAAAGGCAGCGGAAGGCCGAAATCTTCCGCACTCCAACAAATGGATAATCGCGTAAGGGGAGCTATGCTGGAGAAATACCACAATCTGCGACCAAAGCCAAAAACGATAAGAGAATTGAAGGTCGCATTGAAGTTGATGTGGGAAGATTTACCTCTGGAACCCATCAACAAAGACATCAAAACTTTACAAAAAGACTCAGAACATGTATGGGCACTGGTGGTGGACACATTGAACTCAAGTTGTGAAACAATAATCAAGTTTGTTTGATTACAATTATTTGAGAAGTGACTTAGTAAAATCGTTTTTGTTGCTTTTTGTTGCGTTACGTTTTTGAACCATCAAAAAACAGTGGGTTGACTCACTAAAAGTGATATAACTTTAGTTCTGTTTGAAACTTTTCGGTGAAATTTGGCCATTATACGTAGATATGAATTACCTTTAAGCCTGTAAAACATGGTTTAAAAATTCTTACTTTTGGCCGAAATATTAGCGAAAATGCGTAGGGGGTTCCTTTTTTTTGGCCCACCCTGTATATAGGCAAAATGCAATAATTACAGTCATGGAGTTGTAAATCTTTTTATACTATAACATTTGCGGATAAATTTCTGAAAATTGTCAACAGAAGTAAACATCCATATTGATTTTTTTGTTGGTAAAATCAGTGCAGACATGTTCCCTGTTATCGAAGATGTCAATTCAAAAAATGAGGGTTTTCAATTTATTCCACAGATGGCAGAAACCCATTCGTAACGGTGTTGTAAGCAATATTTGAAGACAGAGGGTTGTATTTATTTTTTAATTATGTAGTTCGTTATTAGGCCGAAGTTAATAAAAAACGATATAGAGCAATGGATATAATATTATGTCAGCGCATCAACTGTTTCCCTAATGTAACGTTGAATTGACTCACCATTAGAAAGAACAATAAATTTTCGGGTTAAAATTGGACTTTATAATTTTTTTCTCATACTAATCATCCAAATAATATAATAGAAACAATTTTTTATAACTTTTTTTATAACTAACTCATGGCCTACAATGTATTTAAAAATTAAAAATTATAATTTTACTCTTAGTGTAAGCCGTACAAAGAAGAAGACCTAAATTTCTCTAATTTTCTGCCGGTTGTGAAATATACCCGTATATATATATATATATATATATGTGTGTGTGTGTGTGTGTGTGTGTGTGTGTGTGTGTGTGTGTGTGTGTGTGTGTGTGTGTGTGTGTGTGTGTGCGTGTGCGTGTGCGTGTGTGTGTATTATATATGTATAGTTGCATATAATAGGGTGTATAATAATATTTGTATATATAAATGGCATCCCCCTCAACAAATGTTTAAATCTCATGTGTCACATATTGCTCACAGAGTGAATGAGACTGTGTTGGATTGTTCCTGTGGTTTAGACCACATGGATGTATCTACGTTACATAGTAATATTCAGTTTCTAATAATTGTAGATTTTGGTTTTCCTCCACAAAACACTGAACGTTCTGTGTTTTGTATACCCCATAATTATATGCTTAATTCTTGTTTGTTTTGTTAGTAAATCTTATGAAATATCAGGAAAAGTGCATTATATATATATATTTAGACACTATCGGCATATAAGTCGCTAATTATATATATATATACTCGTATATATAAATATAAAGAGCCTATAATATCTTTGATAAACGAGCTGTTTCTGAATCTGTTCGTGCTGCATGCTGAGTCTCTCGCATAACGTCTTTTAAGCTTCAAACTAAAGATTCCAACTTTCAAATAGAATATTCACATGCAGTATAGGGCTATTATAATAGGCTGCCTTTATTAGTGGATTGAGTGGATTGACTTTGGCAGTGTTAAATTCAGCCGGATTCCGACTTATCTCAGATCCGGCATTCTTGGTTTGAGATACGCCAACTGAACTAAGAGATTCGCCACCTAAAAGAGAAGACCGTCACATAAATAGTATCTTTGGTTTCAGTAATCAATCATATGCATCATATATCATGCATTTCTAGTTCTACAAAAGATAGCGAAAAGCGAAAATCCGTTATAGATCAGCACGAAAGACTTGTTTGTACTTTACAAAAAATTTGAAGATTCTCCACCTCTGGATGACCAATTTAACCATTGGACTTTGAACTGACTTGAGCTTGATTTTGGTGCACCATCGGTTGGTGCTTGTGCATTTAGACACTATCGGCATATAAGTCGCTAATTAAGTCTTAATAATAATAGTAGTGATGGCGGCGGCGGCAGTGGTATTGGTGGTGATAGCAAAAGTTGTGGTAGTAGTTGTAGTATATATACTAGCATGAGAAACTTATATGGCACAGTTCTTGAATGTTTTTCTTTAAAAATGTCTACTAAATTTGCCCCAATTGAAGAATTGCCCAATCTTAACTTGGCTCAGTATACAAGTGTCTCTGCCTCGTCTGTAACAGTTCTTGGTCGCAGGTTCTTTTGTTCGGCAGGTCAGGTTGTTCCTTTTGCGGTTTCTTGCTCTACACCTCAGCACAGAAACTTTGCTTTCGTCGGTCCCGTGGCCTGGAACAACCTTCTTCATAAAACTAGAGCTCAGGTAATCAGCCTGTATATCTTCTCTGTTCCGCAAGCGCTTGAAGTCTATTTTGTTTGAACGAGAGTTGTCCTTGTTGCGTTACTGAGGAGTTTTTCCTTGAGGCTGTGCTTTGCAAATTCTCATAAAATGTTATATTATGTTGAAGACACGAGGAGTCCCTTGACTTGATTCCGAGAGGAAGCTATTTTATGAAGTGTTAGCGACTTAATTTTTAAACGAAGTCTCAGTATATAAGTGTGACCAGTACAGTCTCCCAAGCACCATTATGGTGTACGGTGGTGTACTCATTTTATAGGCCAGACGTTTTTAACTATTTTTGTAATAGACAAATATTTCGACAGCGTTGGTGGCTATACTTCACGTTTGAACACCCACTTCTGAGCTGGCAGAACGACAACTTGCAATCACGCATTTTGCTAAGGGCGACAAAACACCGGGAGGGGGTCTGTATGGCATCACAGCTGGGCTGCCCAAGACAGAGGAAAATCGGACTGACTGCCATTTAAAAAATACTCCCATTAAAAATACAATTTGAGGAAATTGTTAATGAATATGGCATAATTATAATTATGTTAAGATTCAATTTAATAGGTCATGAACAGTCACGAATTGCGAATTCAATAAGTCGTTTGATTGTAACAATAATTATCTGTAGGCCTATTTACCATCTCAGTTGTGAATAGAATAATTAATGTTTCTTTGTTTTCTCCGTGTTTTGAAGTATACGCACAGTCTATACAGTTATCGTGAGATGTTTTTAAATAGTTTTTGCAAATTTATATCTAAGCAGGTAGTCATTGCGACTTCAATAGACTAATTTGTTTAATTGATCCGTATTATAATTGTCGGTATTGTGACTGACTCAAAAATTAATTTAATTTCACAAAATGTTGCTCTTCGTTAATCAGCTGCGTTACCATGTGCACGAACTCACAAATTTCGGTTAACTAATTTGACAGTACTGTATTTATCAGATAATTTGATAGTCCCGCTAGGGCAGAAAATTTGGTTCGTGATTTCTGTTCCACCGGCACGGTGCTCATTAAAATATGCCGCGCAGCAGTTTCAAAAATTCCGCGCAGAAGTTTTGGTATACGAAATAGATATTATGAGCTAAAGTTTTGTTTGACTGGCCATTGAATTATTAACCTAATTAAGACATACATCATCTTTAATAAAAACAAGACATTATAACAAATCTGTATTATGTCAGTACTGTAGTCTCTAGTTACAATTTACAATCACATTGTTTCTGAAAATGTGTTGCTCAGTTTAATTGCTCACTCGGAAATTAGGCTGCTCAAACAAGCGCCAGTTCCGCGCACACAAGAAAAATTTAAGGGAACGTTGCCAGGACCCCTAGCTAGTCCCCGGAACCGCCGCCATCCGCCGCCGCCGCCAGTCGCTAAGCCCTCAAGTCGAAGTCAGTCGATAAGGCTATCGACTGGACCCAGTCACCGCCGCCGCCGCCGCTAAGCCCTCAAGTCGAAGTCAGTCGCTAAGCTATCGACTGCTATCGACTTTGTCCACTTAATAATCAGCAATTATTTATTTACTACCTTTACTGCCTATCTAGTACTACTTACTTACTTTACTAAGTACACACTATTATAACTTCCAAGGAGTTGATATTTAGACTTACTATCAACCATCGAAGCCTAATAGGCTATACGTCGATGCTATCAACAGTCAGATTTGTCTGTCACGTTATCTCACTTGGTGCACTTCTTTAATTGAAAATGGCGTCTTTTCGAAGCAAACGTTGAGTTGAAAATACGCCGGTTTCAGTGTCTTTAAACACGGTACAACTAAAGATCATTCCGGAAAAATCGATAATCATTATCATCATCAGGATCCATGGGCCGAAGGCCCGTAGGTGTCCAACGCTTGCACCGGATCCATGGGCCGGAAGCCCGTTGGAGTCAATGCTTGCATTGGATTTCATTCGTATTTTTCTTTGCGAACGGGGTATCTGCACCCATCCGTTCGACTTTCGCACTTCTCCCTTAAAGAGAGTTCCAGGCTTAGGACTGGCTCTGATATCCACTATCTGGTGGTATCAAATGCGGCGATGCCGCCCACGTTTGCCAGCTGTTTCAGGGTTCCTGCTGAGTCTGTCCACCTCGCGTAGCGCCCTACGTGGTACTTCAGCCAAGACCTTCACCACTGAAGGCATAGCCTCAGCAGGCACTCCCCTACTGACTTTTGCCACCCCTCACCACGTTGAGGTGTGAGTCGGACTTTGATATTATGTTGTGAAATTAGGGAATATAGGCGTCCATTTGCCCTTTCGAGAGAAATCCGGTGTTTGGGTCCATTTTGGCGAACTACTGTCTACTGGTAAGTCTGGGTGAGACATAGGCCTACATGTACCTAAAATAGGCGTACTAAAATAGGCAGACTTGAATGCTGCATGCTTAAGTTTCTTATCTGATTTAAATGCTACGCGATAATGGTTTGATAATTTTGATTTGGTTGGTGCATATATGCCAATAGTTGCTATTAATTTAGATGTACCACCGCTTTATTTGGCCACAAACCATGACGTGCAGCGAAACGTAACTTTACAGTATGCCTTAAAATGCATTTTATTGCTAGGTAACTATAGAGGTACCCGAGAAGTCGATATCAAGTCGTTAAGTCAGTCGATAAGCCTAAGCGACTTAGTCAGTCGATAAAGCAAGTGACTTGGTCAAGTCAGTCGCTAAGTCAGTCGCTAACTCTCCAAGTCAGTGGCTAACGCTTCTGTTAGCGACTCCGGGGACTACCCCTAGCCAACTCAGCTATAATGAGTACATTGACCGTACATTGTCGGTGGAAAGATGATTTGGTGAGAAAGAGGACTGGCCACCCGCCCTCATATTATGAGGCTAAGAAATGAAGTCAACAATAATATTCATATCCATCACTGCCTCAGAGTTAGCTTAAGGGACTGCAAGCTCTTCTTCTTCTTAATTATAGTAGCAATGATTGTTTAAGCTTACTCATTTTCTGTGTATTATTCAGCTCAGTTATCGTGACTTTAATCATTTATTTAATTTCCTATTTTTATTTAATTGTAACTGTAATTAGCAACTCCTATTGCGCCGGTGTCTAATGCACAAGGCATCAACCGATGGAACCCCAGAACCAGCCGTAATCAGGGCAATATCAAGAAGATCAGTCCTTAAGACAGAGAAGCAGCCTACGGTGCACGGATAAGCAAGTTGAAAGAAGTAAGTCTTCAGTTGAGAGCGAAATGACACTAGCGACTGAGCGCAGCGCACAGACACAGGAAGAGAGTTCCAAAAAGTAGGCTCAGCAACCGAAAAAGCTCGTTCACCAAGAACAGTTCTTGAATTTTGCTTGACCAGACAAAGATAATCAGATGTTTTGCCCTATTTACATTTTCAGTAATTGCAGGTTCAATAATATGTTAAATGTTAGTTGCTTATAATTCTAAGACACTGTAAAAGACAACCGATAGCAAACTAAACGAATAATAATGAATACGTGTGATTTTGCTTGTGATTATTCATAGAATAATTATTCATAAATAATTATTGTTTATGAATATTTTTAGATACATTGTTAATGAATTGTCGATAAATATGCTCTGATTCAATTGTGATAAATCATGAACGTTGAATTTTTATATAAAAACATTTTTAGATTCAAAGTTACTGTCGCAGTTGGATGACGTTCCAGTTACCCCAGAATTCTGGCTAGAGTCAGGGAGGGCGCAGCCTAACATAAACCTCTGACCCTCGTGTTTCATTGGTGGCTAGCGGCGCAGCTTTTGTAGTGGGCGCACAGATTCCCTTGGCTCTACTTGGCCTGCCTCCGGAGTCAAAGTGACGGGGCAGATGCTAATAATTATAATGATTATAATAATGCTATTATTATTATTATTATTATTATTATTATTATTATTATTATTATTATTATTATTATTTTTATTATTATTATTATTATTATTACTACTACTACTACTACTACTACTACTACTACTACTACTACTACTATTACTATAATTTTTTCTTTATAGGTGTATCAAGGATCCCTTCAGGTGGCCTAAAAAGTCCGGAGACTGCTGGAGAAGATTGCTATTCTGGAATGGTGTTGTCAGTCGTTTTGTCCGAAAGGTTCCCCGAACGCAACGATCATTAATATAATTATTATTATAATTATTATAAATCATAGGCCTAATAGTATTTTCATATTATGCAGTTTCACAATAATTGGACAAATGACTTAACTACATTCATGCGTAATAACATAATACATAAAAACATACATACATACATACATACATACATACATACATACATACATACATACATACATACGTACATACATACATACATACATACATACATACATACATACATACATACATACATACATACATACATACATACATACATACATACATACATACATACATGCATACATACATACATACATACATACATACATACATACATAGGCTATATACATCTCAAGTCAAGTCAAGTCAAGTATTTTTTTATTGTAACCAATTTTCACACATTAATAAACCAACGAGGAAAACACTTTGGCTACAAAGGGGAGGCCCAAAAGGGATCGCAATCCCGCTAGGAGGGACACCCTAAGTAAAGAATTACCAAAACAATCGAAGGATGGAATTGAATGAAGATACAGAATGGAAAATAAAAAGCCACGGTATAAATTACACGAACAAAGGTAATCAATTCATTAATCCAGAATTGACTGGGAGCGTTACATTGACATGTGTAAAGCTGAACTACAATCTTAACTACAGACTTAACTAAAACGCGGTATTGCACTCGTGGTGAGCGATTCTAAGGTTAGAGTGAGAGTCAGTGAAGTTTTGATGAGCTCTAATTACCAAGCAAGAAAGAGCGATACCCTTTTTTAAATATGTGGAGATTGCGTGCATTGCGAATTTCAGTAGGAATAGAGTTCCAAACTGAAGTGCCAGATGACTTGATCGTGAAGCGACGAATGTTGGAGTGGGTTCTAACAGAACGGTAGCCTTAGCGTTTCTTGTGAAATGAGTGTGAATGTCAGAGCCCAATTGGAGGTAGTTGCTGAATACTTGAGGGAGTAATCCATTTTTGAGGCGATAAATAAACTCGCCTATTTGAAGACACTTAATCTGGTTAATGTTAAGAAGCCTATATTTATAGTAGTGAGGGCCTGTGTGTTCTCCCCTACGAATGCCCGCGATAATACGTACTGCCCTTTTCTGAAGCACAACTAGCTTAGACAGCCTAGATTCATTATGTTGATGCCCATATCATGTTGCAGTAGGTTAAGTATGGGTATACCAGGGAGTAATATAAGTTTAGTCTTATAGACGCAGGCAGTAGAAAAGCAGTACGAGCGAGTATACCGATATTCTTAGCAATTTTAGACGAAAAATAATTAATGTGCTGCTTCCAGGTGAGATGCTGATCTACTTCTATACCTAGAAACCTCGTGGATTCCACTTGGGTCAAGGGGATATCACCAACAAGCAGACAAGGCTTTTCGGTGGGGGGTGGTTTCCTGTGCGACTTAAACAAAATAAAATTGGTCTTGTCGAGGTTAAGAGTAAGTCTATTTGCACAGAACCATTCAGCAATATTAGATAATTCTTTATTTAGGGTATTAAGGAGGACTTGCCAGGAACTATGGGAGAAAAAACGTTTGTATCATCAGCAAAAAGAATCAGGAATATTGTGGAGGAGACGTTAGCTAAGTCATTGATATAGAGGAGAAACAATAAGGGGCCAAGAATAGACCCTGAGGGACTCCAAATCTAATTATCCCTTCCTCAGAAAGCACCTCGTTACACATTACATTTTTAGTGCGATTCTCGAGATAACTTATGAACCATTTGAGAGGAATGCCCCTAATTCCATAATTTTCAAGTTTTTTAATTGGTATTTTATGGTCGACGGTGTCGAACGCTTTAGAAAGATAAAAAATACCCCCACCGAGTAGTCGTTGTTATCAATAGCGTTGGAGATCATGTCTTGCATACTTAATAGCGCCATATAGGGAGAATGACCATATGGGCAGCAGTTTATGGAACATAGATAGCGAGATTTGTAACCTATTTATAAAGTCATGCTTTAAGAATATCCAAGTCGGAGGGTTGGTTCCATTGCATGTAATTTCTGAACAACAGTTCCAATTTCGCGTCATTGTAAGACAGACTAACTGAGGACAGGTAATTGCTGAAGCCCATATTTGAGCTTACAATATGACAAGTATAGGTAAGTCAAAGGATAATTGAAGCACAGTAAAACAGGACTTAATAATACACAAAATACAAGAGTATAATTATGATACACTGTGTTAATAGCAACCAACACGAGAAACGAAATGCCCATGGTCTCCGTCCTCGGGCTCACGATAGAGTGCTCACTCCACTAGAAGATAACACGAGGAAACATTTTATTGGGAGTATGTTGTATTCATACTGATTTCTTATTTTGTATTACTTGATGATTGTACACCGGAGAGCGAATCTTTTGCAACCGTTTCAATAAGAATATACATGTACTTACTTATTTACTTACATGCTCTTTGTTGGTAGACTTACTAATATTAAGTGATTTTATGCACAATAAAAAGCACTCGAGTCGTTCGCATGTAATATGAAATGAAGTTTGGAAGGCCTTGTAAATATAATAAAAACAATAGACGACCACAGCATGGGAGAATGTAAGATTTGTCTCAGTCTAGATCGAATAAAGCTAATTCATTCCTACAATTTCAATTAGTAGATTTGCACATATACGGAAGTTTAATTGTCGGTAACATGCAGCAGTGATGGTAATGAATGAACTAGCCCTATTATAGCATGAGCTTATAGTAGGTAGATGCTATATAATTTGCAGGCAGGCGAGGCAACAGAAGATTTTAAAGATTTAAGCAGAAGCTGGATACAGAATAGGGGCAGATATAATAATTTAATGGTGCTGAGTGTATGCGGTGCTGCTAGAGGCATACGGTGTTGGTAGAAACCGAGGAGCGAGCAGCCGGATCTGGATGACGTTTATGCATGGGATCGGCCTAGACTATTTTACCAACTCGAGACTTCGGTAAAGCTACCCACATCCCACACCGAGTAAAATTGACTACAGGTATGGAGAACTGTTAAAAGGCCTCAGAGTACCACGTATTTAAGATCCGTATTATAAACCTCTGAGCAAGAGATAAACATTCGCGAACGGAGGCTATAGGTCAAATAGAAGCTTAAGTGAAGATCTGCTGGAATCTCTGAGAAGAATAGTCAGTGGCGAGATTGAGGCTATAAGTCATATACTCACGAGGTACGTTTTATAGGTCAGTTTGTAGGTTAGAATAATTCAACACAAGTCACGTTTGTGTATACAAAGTCGAGTTGATGATAGTCGGACTTTGAACAAGTTGAACGGTGATACTTAAAGATATAATCTTTTTAAAATAAACTCAAAGTTAATCAACAAACTTGCGAGAGAATTGGCAATACCTACCATTGTCGAAGTCGACCTGATGAAAAGGAATGTGATAAGATCAGATCTGAAAATCCTCTCGTTAGTGTCCAAAAGATAAGAAATTAAACGGCATACGCAAGATCAGGCTTACGTGATCTCGTCGAGGAAAGACGGAATCAATAGGTTGGAGAAAAGGAGCCAAAACATCAGTCGAAGGTCGTTTCGAATGAAATAGCAATCAATAATCATAATCCATTGAAAAAGCGAGGTCGAAATCCGGTATATAAGAGAAACCAGAAGCCACATGACTCTTAAGTTTTATACCTACCTAAACGACATCACAGATTTTACAGAACGAACCGATAAACTGATTGGCCAGCGAATTCTAAAGCTTCCGCCGAGGAAGCCCGAGAGCCCTAAACTGTTCGTGTGAGACACAGCCCGGTCGCAGGATGCTTCGTTCTGCAATGCGGAACGATCTCGTTGTTCCACGCTCTCACACCTCGACACGTCCACGTAGGGCTTCTCTGTAATTGGCCCATCGTTATAGAACAATAATATTTACCTATATGGAAATTCGCTCTGTTCCACTTATTGCGGAATGCATTGAACATTCTCGAACATTAAAGACACACCTCTTTCCATCTGGTTGGTATCTGTGTACACAGTGCCTCTGAGAGGCTCATAAGACGCGCTATAATTCATTCATTCATTCATTCCGGAGATTTATATAGCGCCTCTTCAAGAAGCCTACTCAGAGGCGCTCGACATAATAAAAGTGTTCTGTATAGACTGTTACATAACATTTTGTATTTGATTGTATTTGATCATTTATAAATGATCAAATACAATACAAAGGAGAGATTTGGTTTTAGATGGATTCGGAACAAGTTTATTACTATGGCCATCCAAGATCGAACATCACCAAAACAGATGCATGTGGTTGGAAAAGAGGATTAGGCGTGGAATTGTGAAATGAAAGGAAGTGAGTTGAGCATAATATTATACCGTGTCAGTGTTCGAAGCGGTGAAGAAACATATTATGATCAACGACATTATAAAACATCAGATAGGTACAGGCGAATGAGTGTGATAAATTTGCTTCATTCCACGGAGCTGACTGTCAATGGTTAAGACCATTAAGTAATGTATATCGGACTCACTAATACGTGGAACTTGTCTCTTAAGTATTTGAACCCCCTTCTCTCTATTGTTCAATCATGCCATGACAACGTTCTTCATTAGTCCAAGCCCTATGTGACGAGGTGGAAAGAAAACCTTACTGGGACCCACAAGTGGTTTGTGATGAACGTGCTTTTGGCCTGGTACCAAACGTTTGCGACGTGGCCAGTCCTTCCTGATGTAGTGGGAATCTCGTGAACGACTGTATACCGTGCACTCACAAATGAAGCAACGATACTTTGTATGCCCTATAGCTGCATCCCAACAAGAAGTGCTACAACTTTCAAATTACCACACAGGTTGCTGCACTGGATAGATGACAGTAGCAGTAGGGGTGTCCAGAAAAATGATACATTGCAGAAACCAACCGTTCCCTATTTTTTCCCATTATTCTATTCATATATTGTCTAGAAATATTTTTTACAGAATTTTAAAATGTTATCCTGAGGTCCCTCAAAGCCCCCGAACATACCCTACTTAAACTACCAGGACTGAAGGCGCCCATGCTTTTTGTCTTGGGACTTGGGTCCATTTCTCGATTTATTCTTTTTATCACAAAATATTAACGAGGAGTCCAACTTGGATGAACTTTTTATCGTTTGTTTGTCTCGATGAGAGCTATATTCCCATAAAATATAGATACTAAAGTCAAGGTCATTCAAGGTCATTTCAAGGTCATAAGAAACAAAATCTATAAAAAATCGAAGAAAAATGATCAGATCTCAGGCAATAATTGTTGAAATTGGTTAATTCTTTCTGGTATTTCTCGCCTTGATAAGGGCTACCTGTGATAAGAAACAAGGATACCAAAGGTAAGACGATCAAAAGTTATTTTAAGGACAAAACGGTCAATTTTAGAGAAAAATCATGGTCTGAGATTGACCTTTTTGTCCTTAAAATAACTTTTGATCGTCTTACATTTGGCGATATCCTTTTCCTTGTATCCTTGTTATCCTTCTTTCCTCTGTCACAGCTTCATGAGCGTCGTCGATGGTCAAAATAGCCGAAGGCTTTGGCACACGAAGACTGTCATCATGTGGTAATGGTCTCAGTGCTGATGGAAGGTTAGGATATTCAATATTGATTTCTTGCTTTTGGCGGAATGGCCCAGAGCATTAATTTTTGTCATACAGAAAATAGTTGTCTGAAACAGGATCTTTTAGCTCCCGATTTGGAACAACAAACGGCATAGACGACCGAGAACCATTAATCCATGCTCTGCGATTGAGTGCGCAAGATGTACAACAAATATGAGGTGCCCAACCTTTATTCTATCTCTCCACAGGTCTTTCTCTCAAAACTGAAAACACTGCTTTTTGACAAAATTTATCCTATCCTGAATCCAACACTTCTCCCTGTCTACCTCGTCGTCTCAACACCAAACACCATCCACCTTAGCCGCCTGCCTCTCTGCCTGCCTGACTCTCTGGATTTTGACCCCCTGCCTATAGATTTTGTTTTGATTGAGCGCCTGTGCATAAGCTGGTTCCCGCGACTTGGCTTTTGTGGGCGCTGTAGAAGTTTCGAGTTTACGATTACGATTCTGATCGCCAACTTACATCCGAAATGCAGCTCATACGCTTTCTTAAACAAGCGGAGTCATTGCCTTCTTTTGAGATTTCAAAGTGAACTCGCTGCAGATGTAACAAAACGTATCACGGCTGTTGACGCATTTTAACGTGACATTTCGGACTCAACACGCTACATTGACAATCGAAAACAGGAAGATATTTCCGTAGTTTGGAACCTGCATATATTTATTGTTAAGTATACACCATGTTATTTATGCCCGTTGAACATCAACATATGTACATACTGCATGACATCAACGCGTCCGTGTATGCAAGCTCCTTTTATAGCCTTCCTTGCCAACATCCATCCTGACTAAGCATTCCCGGGCATGCTTAAGCATTACCATTTACATTGCACGTTATGCAACCTGCACTGTGTGCAAATCCAAACATGCCTAGATTACACAAACAGCTTACTTTATGAGCAACGTATAAGTATACTGAAAATGTTAAAGGAAATTCCAGAAATAGGAAATAGATGATTCCAAAAACCTCTACGTGATCGGAAAGTTTCAAGGTCGTTTTCGTGATCAAAAATCCATAATGTACACCCATAAAGTTTTCAGGAAACAAAACCTCTGTTGTCCAGTGATATTTACGCAGGGCCTACGTTAGAGGGTGCCAAGAATTCCCTATAACCATGGATGATAGAGTTGACACAAAAGAAGATTTAATGAGTGATCTTGGTGATGATGCAGGTGAAAACGAGCTGCTCATTGGTGATAAGACGAATATGGTGAGTGCTGACAGAATAAAAGAACATCTTTTAATTAAACGGTCTAACAGCTTTAAAGACGTACAGGGTGGGCCATTAAAAATGAGAACATCGCGTTCAATCTGAATTATTTATTTAATTAATATCTTTTTTCTTTTCAAAATGCAAGTAGTTTTCAACAATTTCTCTAAACGTCTGTGCCTCGCGATCGCTATAATGATGTTCCTGTCTATAAATCTCTGGGACATTTTTCGCCACTCCTCAACAATGGCCAACTTCAGTTGTTCTCTTGCTGTAAATTTACGACAAAGGTAGATTTTTGTTTAAGGGCACCTCAAACAGCATAGTCTACCAGGTTTAGGACTGGGCTGTTTGAAGGCCACATGTCTGATTCGATGAAGGTTCTCCTGATGATGGAAGTTGAGCTCTTCATTCTGTGTGTAAAGGAGCTCCGCCCTGCTGCAACGTCCAATTGGGACGATAGCACCTTGCTCAGTAAACCTTTTTCTAGAACGTGATCACAATAGTATTTACTGTTTACTTTGACTCCGGGTCCAACAGACTCCGGGTCCAACAGACATTACATTGGTTTTTCCCATCCGAGACACAGACCGAAACCAAAGATCTGGGAGTCTTCGACTGTCGACATTTACCATGATGCTGCGACTGAAATGTCCACGCTCGCATACGAGTCTTGTTGCTGGAACTTGCTTTTCTTTCTTACATCGGAATAAACACGATCACTTTGACAATTAACTGGTGTGGCAACTTTAAATGCCTTTTTATGTGAACCAAATGCTTCGTGCTCTTCTCTCGTTAGGAAACATTTCATATAGTTGCTGACTTCGTTGCATGCGTCTTAATCTACAGCCTTTGTTATCACCTGCCCCATGACACGATTGTTCGCTTTAAGTTGTAAATCTTATTTCATAATACGTCGAATCAACTGGCTTGATTTGTTGAGTACATAATAGAATAATTTACTTGTTTAAGATTTACTGAAAACACAATCTGATATTGTATTAAACACGATGTAACGCGATGTTCTCATTTTTAATGGCCCACCCGGTATATCGGGTGAATATTTTCAGGCAAGTTGGAAAACAAGTGCACATGAGCAGAACGGATTTCATTTGCAACCTCGGCATGGTGGAGCGCATGATGAGAGCGACTCATCCGCAGTGTCCCAAGAAGTTCATGGATGAAAACATAATGGATTATGTATTAGGGAGCAGTGGACCATTCAGCAACATGAATATTAGATTGTGCATTAAAGTGAACATTTGAATCAACAACTCGAGTGAACATTTAAATTATTAACAAACGTTTACTTAAATTATCGAGGAAAGAACGCTGACTGAGTTCTGACTAAATCATTGGACTCTATAGTAAGGGGTCGTCTATTGATTATGTCAACAAATTTTAGACAGTTTTTGACCACCTTCCCCCTTGTCAACAACTGTCAAACATTGACGGACCCCCTAAAAAATTATGTCAACAATCCCAGAACCCCCCCTACAAAAAAAGAAAGCAATGGCTCAATAAATGTAGAATCATTTAAAAAAAATTTACACTAAAAAATCCAATCTCGAATTTCCCAATATATGAGTTTAGTTTATTACCAGCTTTTTAGTAGTATTAAACATTAAGCACTTTATACATTTTTAGCATTTGCTCAATGTTTACGCTACCATTTTGAAAAGTCTGTGTTGATTCATTGGAAAAATTTGTTGACGTCAAATTGTGCCGAACCCCTCCTCCCCCCCTTGTCAACAACTGTCAAACTTTCCAAACCCCTCCCCTATTTTGTTGACATAATTAATGGACGACCCCTAAACGTTTATTGAATATTGTTACATTCTTATATGGTTTGATTATCTAACGATTTTAAATATTTTTTCTATAATTATTTACTGGATCTTTCCCTGTAATTTTTAAGTTAATTTATGGGATTCGACATTTTGTGGACATTTCTTTTGCTTGATACTCACATAAAGAAAGGTGGATTGTGTTGGATTCTCTATGCAGAATAAATAGTCAGTGTTGAAACCCAGGCTGTCATTATCACATGATAGACTTTGTATATCAATTTATAGGTTAAGTCAGTTCAATATAGGCCAAGTCTGTGCTTAGCTTATAGAGTGATGATAGTCGGACGGGATAGCACACAATTCAACAGGTAGTTCTTAGCAGCATCGTGCTGGCCTAATCTAGCATAAGAGAAGCTGTCAGACTGAGCTGATGGAGCATAGGTCAGGCAACAAGCACTCTATGTGGTATACAGTCGCGCAACATGGCAATATTCTTTTATCACCTGCACTCTGGCGGTCTGAGGATAAGATTGGATTAGATTATTTTGGCTAGAATAGACGTCGAAAGCTCTCTAGTAGTCATGTTCTCATGCAGTGCTACGCAGCTGAGTCAGATTTAGTAGCCCTGTGTTTCCGGAAAGATATTCACATTTCTATTAAAAAAAAATTAAAATCCGGTATTACATTATCTTTGTCAAAGCACACTTACATAAATAAGTTTGATTGTAGGCAGAAATAGCGATGCTGGGCACCGAACAGTGCACGTGCCCCCTAAATTAAATATGGCCGACAGTTTCCATGCAGAGGACCAATTCGGACCCCATGGCCTCAATTGTTGCAGAGTCCCCGAAACTGGTTAGAAAAAGGGTTGTATACTAAAACTGAAAAATGAAAAGCTCGTGAATAAACTGACAAATTGAAATGACTGGACATCTTAAAACACGAGGCAAATAAGGCGAGGAAACAAAATGGCCATCGAATATCTTGAAAACTATAAAAGGATGATCAAAACAGGATATATTCTTCTGCTTCCTAAACCTCCAGCAGCGAATGCTCATCGAAGTCAAGTATGCACGGCTTTGAGCACTTACTCACTGCAACCCCGTTGTAAATTTCTGGATTCGCCACCTTGAGGCAGCGATGTCTGAAAAGACCTGCCTGCATGTATAGTTCACTCAAACTAATGTCTCACAGCAGATATATATATAGGTATACAATTATGCACTCTATGTATATAAATGCAGTTTATCAACTGCATATACAACTGCATATATGGCTACAGACCTCCACTTGACAGTTATAAAACAATAGGTTTGGCCTTTAGCCTACAGCCAAATAATGTGGCATCCTGATTATTGTAACTAGAAACGACTGTCGCGTAAACAGAATGTGTTTTGACAAGAGACAATTTAGGAAAGCAACCGATTAGACAAATATCCGTATCTGAGGGAAATGTTTCTACTTAAAGATTTATGTTAGCGCTATATATATATGATCACGTGTTGTATATGAGCATAATACATATACAACACACACATAGGCCTATGTGTTGTACATAGACGAGACACACACATATATATATATATATATATATATATATATATATATATATATGTCACGTCTATGTACAATGTGCATTCGACAGGTCGTCATTAGTAGCATATTATAATATCTAGACTGGTGACTATTTCAGCTAACTGTGCATTGTTTTGTTAACTGATGCAATATTTTCGTTCGTAATGACACTTATCATCATAATAGGCTTATGCAGAGATGGCCTCTGAGTAGCTATCTGGAAGAGGCGCTACATAAATTCTCAGAATGAATGAACATGACCACATTTACATAGAACATAAAATATACATATAGCCCTAGAGTAGAAGATTTGTCCTTCGTAATCTCGTAATCGTAATCTCCAAACTTCTAAAGCGCCACTCGAAAGCCAAGCGCAGGGCACCAGCTTATTCACGAGCGCTGCGACATTCGACATTATACTGCATTATAGATTCCGCGTGTATACATTCATTCATTCAGAGCATTTATATTGCATTGTATATAGTATACAATGCAATATACATATGAATGCATATACACATGCATGCATATACAATGCATGCATGTGTCTATACTATATAGATGTGCATTAGCAGGCCTATAGGATGCATTATGCATGCCTATGTGTCGTGAGTATAGTGCATGCGTATACACTATACAGTAGCCTATACATTAAATACAATACATTAGATGGGCCTAATGTAGCCTATATTTATCTAATATACATGTGTAGGCCTACAAATGTATCTTAACACTTATATAACGCCTTTCACACACATATAAATACAGAACCTCACAGTGGTACCTTATACACCCATTATAGAGTAGGCCTATAGCAGATAAATGCATACATTTATATGTGTGTATACAATGGATATATATATACGCGACATATGAATATTATAGAGTATTTCCTATCTATATTTGGCGCCTTACTTTCTCAACCGACGGATTCGCGTCGACATGCAGCTGAAGATGGCATGGCCAATATTCCACTGTATACATCTTCTACGCTAATAAATATCGTACCCGGTTATAGATATGTGTAACTGATATCTGTGCCATTCTAAATATTCATTTATATGAACACAATTTTTCACATACACCCACCGTGTATTTATATAAAATTATGTACATTGTCGACGTATATACAGGGTGGACCAATAAAAAAGTCCTACCGGATAAAATGCAATTTCTCCGCAACCAATTGAGATTTTTATACCAGAATTTCCACATTTACAGAGGAATAAATGTTCAACAATCTATAAAAAAATTCACTAAACAATTTGCATAGCTTCAAAAGTTACAGCTGTTTAAATGTTAACTTCCATTTTTTCAAATTTCCGAAGAAAAATGGACAGTCACTTGCAATTTTCAATGTCAAATAAAATCATCTTTCATTACGAAATCAGAAATCTGTTGAGCAGTTTATCTCAAGGCATGTTCGAAGTGTCCACCCCTAGCTTTCACACAAGCTCGAAGTCTTTTTGTGAAGCTCAGTATGGCCTTGTTGATTGAGTCCTGCGGCAGCTGGTTCCATATTAGCTGCAAGACTTTTTCAGCTCGTCAATGTTCTTCGGCTTCGGATGAACTGTCTTGTAGCGTTCAAGCATAGCTCCCCAGACATGATAATCAAGAGGATTAAGGTCTGGAGAGTTTGGTGGCCATTCATCTTTGCCAATGAATTCGCTGCAGTTGGTGGCAATAAAGCCTTGAGCCAACCTTGCCATGTGAGCAGGCGCACCGTCCTGCTGGAAAATGAAACGAGACGGTAGAACAGACTTGCAATCTTCAATGAGTCTGGGTAGCAGAGTTTCAACGTAAAGTTGAGCGTTTACTTTAGCCTTGTCTGGGATGAAGTGCAGTCTTCCCTTACCGCCGTAACACACGCCAGCAGAAACCATGACGTGCTTCGCAAACTTGGATCTATCGACCACCATGGCCGGGAAAAAGCGCGATATTCACGAAAGTCGCCTGCAGGCGACTTTCGTGAATATCGCGCTTTTTGCCGACAGACCAAACGCAGTCGTTCTGATGGTTAACCGGCGGGTTCAGGTAAAAGTTTTTCTCATCAGTGAAAAAAACCTTATTTGCCACAGTCGCTGGCAGACGACGAATAAGTTTCTGACAGCGCTCAAGACGTTTTTGTTTGACAGATTCTGAGATGATCTGAGCTGGAACTCGACGAAATTCAGACAGGCGAAGATCACGTTTCACAATTCGTTGAACAGACGATCGGGGAATGTTCAGTTCTTCAGCGATCTTTCTGGTACTCTTACTTGTTCCAGGCTGATTTTCTTGCGAACAAAATAATCAGTTCACCAACATTCTCAATGTTTTCTGCCGTACGAACTGTTTTTGGCGGACCACTTTCTGCTTTTCTGACAACACCTGACCCCGTTACATCAACACGTTTGCAGACAGCCTTCACTGTGCTCAGACTCCAGTTCTTCTCTGGATATTTCGCTACGATCGCACGATATCCCAGTCTCTGTTCACGCAACGTCTGAATTCTCATTTTATCTTCCGCAGAAACTTTACCCATCACGTTAAGTAACAGATTAACAAATTGAGCGCTTAATATTATTTTAAAATATCTGCAATAATTATTAACTGTTTGCTTCATAAATTCTTTCTTTACAACTTGTAATGAGGTCATCTGACGTCATCATTATTTGGGTGTTACAAAACAATTTCTTTGTGAAAAAATCTTAGAGAAATAACTGTTATTGGTTCATCTTCGGAAATTTGAAAAAATGGAATTTAACATTTAAACAGCTGTAACTTTTGAAGCTATGGAAATTGTTTAGTGCAATTTTCGTGAATGGTTCAAAAATCATTCCTCTATAAATGTTGAAATTTTGATAGAAAAATCTTTATTGGTTGCGGAGAAATTGCATATTATCCGGTGGTACATTTTTTATTGGGCCACCCTGTATATATAGCCTAGGCCATTGTCCGGTATAAGTGTGGCTTAACCCACCCATATAAAATATACATGTGTATACGGTACATTATAATGCACACGTATATATTATATACATGACTTATAATATAACACGTGTGTGGTCGTAATTCTATGTCTTTTTGCATCCTGTATATATATATATATATATATATATATATATATATATATATATATATATATATATATATATATATATATATATATTGAGCGCCTCTGAGTAGAAATCTTGAAGGGGCGCTATAACAAGTGCTCAGACATAATTATATACGACTACAACAACAACAGCAATAGCAGCTGACATAACATCGACGCACATAATTATCCTTTTCAGATGGCCATGGCTTGCAGCAGCAATCGTAATAGAAAACTCCAAAGTTTTAAATCGCCATGGCTTGGAAGCTAAGCGCAGAACGCCAGTTTTTTCACAAGCGCTACGTCGAGTCAGAAGGGTCGTCCGAAAATGTCAAGTGGAGTTCTGAGTCCTGTGGCAAGAGAGATCAGAGAGAAGCACAGGAGCTGCCAAGGCGGGTTTCGTTGAGGACGAGAAAGCTTGGAAAGTGAAGGATTAGATGGATTAGGATAGGAATAATTCTTGAAGGGGTGGAATTTTAATTTGGATTAGAAAGCCTGATGAGTGATAAGTAGAGGATCTGAGGCCGAGAATGGTGGTTGAGTAGCGGTAATGGTGGGAACACTGATAGTTTTCGGATTTCAGAGGGAAAATTGTTTCAGAGTCGGATCCACAGTTTAACGGCAGCTTATGACAACATTTTCGTTGCTGCCGACAAAGATTATTTTTGGCATATAACATGGCCTGGTTGGATAATTTAAGGTGAGTAGTGACTGGGTGTTGGGAAAGACTGATATAAGAGGATGATCGGAGAGAACGGGGTTGGTGGGTGATGAAGAGTCCGAGAAGATACTTAAGTTGGGAATGTTGTAGGTTAGTGATAGGACTTTGAAGTGGATTCTCTCTAGGATTTTCTGCCAATGGAGTGAATTGAGGATGCGAGTGCTATGAGGATGCTAGGGTTTTCTGGTGATAGCTCGGGCTAGTCAGTTTTGGATGAATTTCAGACACTTAATTGAGAAAGATGGAATTGCAGTAATCGAGTTTGTTTTGGACAATGTGGTTAGCAATAGGGGATGTAGTAGGGGTGTCCAGAAAAATGACAAATCGCAGAAAACACCCATATTGAAGTTTTTCCCGTTATTCTATTCATCTATTGTCTATAAATATTTTTACAGAATTTTAAAAAGTTATCCTGAGGTCCCTCAAAGCCCCTGAACATACCCTACTTAAGTCCCCAGAACTGAAGACGCCCATGCTCGGATCTTGGAACTTGGGTCCATTGTCGATTTACTCTTTTTATTACAAAAAATTAACGAATAGTCCAATTTGGATGAACCTTTTACTGTTTATTTGTCTCGATGAGAGCTACATTCAGATGAAATATAGATACTAAATTCGTGGTCATTCAAGGTCATTTCAAGGTCAAAATAACCGAAATCTAGCAAAAATTAAAGATAAATGATCAGATCTCAGCCAATAATTGTTGAAATTGGTTAATTCTTTCTTGCATTTCTCGTCTTGAAAAGGGCTACCTGTGATAAGAAACAAGGATACCAAATGTAAGACGATCAAAAGTTATTTAAAGGACAAAAAGGTCAATTTCAGACAATGATTTTTACTCTAAAATTGACCTTTTTGTAATTAAGATTGTTTATCGTAGAGGAGTTGAGATAGTAGAGTTGTGAAGTTGACTGTGCATCATGTTGCGTGGTAGAGGAGAAGAGAGGCGAGTTTCGGAGAGCCTCACTGAAGGCACCGCGCTTGGGGAACTTCCATCCACAAAGATACCCGAGAGCATGAATGGGTAGTGGCTGAATAGGAGGGATAGAACACTCGGTAGGAGAGGTGATTCTTAAATCTGGTAACGTAACGTCCTCAGTGGTGACGACAAAGTCAAGAGTACCGCCCTGAAGGTGTGTAGATCTAGAGACATACTGACAAGGCCGAATTGTGTTAGAAGATCTGCAGGAATCATGGAACAATGCTTCCCTGATGTCCATTTGTCTCCTACATGCGTAATATGGGTGTGACCATTGACCAAGAAGTGACCTTTTCAGGACATGTGAAGAACGTGTGTCGAACCTGTTTCTCTCACCTGCGTCAGATTCAAACAATATGTTCGCTTACAACTCAAGCTGCTAAAATTCTGGTGCCTGCTCTCATATGCACCATGTTTGACTGTTATAGTAATGCCATTTATGCAGGCCTTACTTCTTTCAACAACTCTTTTCAATAACTAACTCTTTTCAATAACTCCTTTCAATAACTCTTTTCAATAATTCTTTTCAATAACACTTTTCAATAACACTTTTCAATAACTCTTTCAATAACTCTTTTCAATAACTCTTTTTCAATAACTTTTTTCACTAACTCTTTTCAATAACTCTTTTCAATAACTCTTTTCAATAACTCTTTTCAATAACTCTTTTCAATAAATTTTCTCTTTTCAATAACTCTTTTCAATAACTCGTTTCAATAACTCTTTTCAATAACTCTTTTCAATAACTCTTTTCAATAACTCTTTTCAATAACTCTTTTCAATAACTCTTTTCAATAACTCTTTTCAATAACTCTTTTCAATAACTCTTTTCAATAACTCTTTTCAATAGCTAACTCTTTTCAATAACTCTTTTCAATAACTCTTTTCAATAACTCGTTTCAATAACTCTTTTCAATAACTCTTTTCAATACCTAACTCTTTTCAATAAACTTTTCAATAACTCTTTCAATAACTCTTTTCAATAACTCTTTTCAATAACTCTTTTCAAAAACTCTTTTCAATAACTCTTTTCAATAACTCTTTTCAATAACTCTTTTCAATAACTCTCTTTTCAATAACTCTTTTCAATAACCTTTTCAATAACTCTTTTCAATAACTCTTTTCAATAACTCTTTTCAATAACTCTTTTCAATAACTCTTTTCAATAACTCTTTTCAATAACTCTTTTCAATAACTCTTTTCAATAACTCTTTTCAATAACTCTTTTCAACTTTTCAATAACTCTTTTCAATAACTCTTTTCAATAACTCTTTTCAATAACTCTTTTCAATAACTCTTTTCAATAACTCTCTTTCAATAACTCTTTTCAATAACTCTTTTCAATAATTTTTCAATAACTCGTTTCAATAACTCTTTTCAATAACTCTTTTCAATAACTCGTTTCAATAACTCCTTTCAATAACTCTTTTCAATAACTCTTTTCAATAACTCTTTTCAATAACTCTTTTTCAATAACTCTTTTCAATAACTCTTTTCAATAACTCTTTTCAATAACTCTTTTCAATAACTCTTTTCAATAACTCTTTTCAATAACTCGTTTCAATAACTCTTTCAATAACTCTTTTCAATAACTCTTTTCAATAACTCTTCTTTCAAATAACTCTTTTCAATAACTAACTTTTCAATAACTCTTTTCAATAACTCTCTTTCGATAACTCTTTTCAATAACTCTTTTCAATAACTCTTTTCAATAACTCTTTTCAATAACTCTTTTCAATAACTCTTTTCAATAACTCTTTTCAATAACTCTTTTCAATAACTCTTTTCAATAACTCTTTTCAATAACTCTTTTCAATAACTCTTTTCAATAACTCTTTTCAATAACTCTTTTCAATAACTCTTTCAATAACTCTTTTCAATAACTCTTTTCAATAACTCTTTTCAATAACTCTTTTCAATAACTCTTTTCAAATAACTCTTTTCAATAACTCTCTTTTCAATAACTCTTTTTCAATAACTCATTTCAATAACTCATTTGAATAACTCTTTTCAATAACTCTTTTCAATAATAACTCTTTTCAATAACGCTTTTTCAATAACTCATTTTCGACAACTCTTTTCAATAACTCTTTCGACAACTCTTTTCCAACAACTCTTTTTCAATAACTCTTTTCAAACAATAACTCTTTTCAATAATTTTCAATGACTCGTTTCAATAACTCTTTTCAATATCTTTTCAATAACTTTTTTTCAATAACCCTTTTCAATAACTCGTTCAATAACTCTTTTCAATAACTCTTTTCAATAACTCTTTTCAATAACTCTTTTTCAATAACTCTTTTCAATAACTCTTTTCAATAACTCTTTTCAATAACTCTTTTCAATAACTCTTTTCAATAACTCTTTTCAATAACTCTTTTCAATAACTCTTTTCAATAACTCTTTTCAATAACTCTTTTCAATAACTCTTTTCAATAACTCTTTCAATAACTCTTTTCAATAACTCTTTTCAATAACTCTTTTCAATAACTCTTTTCAATAACTCTTTTCAATAACTCTTTTCAATAACTCTTTTCAATAACTCTTTTCAATAACTCTTTTCAATAACTCTTTTCAATAACTCTTTTCAATAACTCTTTTCAATAACTCTTTTCAATAACTCTTTTCAATAACTCTTTTCAATAACTCTTTTCAATAACTCTTTTCAATAACTCTTTCAATAACTCTTTTCAATAACTCTTTTCAATAACTCTTTTCAATAACTCTTTTCAATAACTCTTTTCAATAACTCTTTTCAATAACTCTTTTCAATAACTCTTTTCAATAACTCTTTTCAATAACTCTTTTCAATAACTCTTTTCAATAACTCTTTTCAATAACTCTTTTCAATAACTCTTTTCAATAACTCTTTTCAATAACTCTTTTCAATAACTCTTTTCAATAACTCTTTTCAATAACTCTTTTCAATAACTCTTTTCAATAACTCTTTTCAATAACTCTTTTCAATAACTCTTTTCAATAACTCTTTTCAATAACTCTTTTCAATAACTCTTTTCAATAACTCTTTTCAATAACTCTTTTCAATAACTCTTTTCAATAACTCTTTTCAATAACTCTTTTCAATAACTCTTTTCAATAACTCTTTTCAATAACTCTTTTCAATAACTCTTTTCAATAACTCTTTTCAATAACTCTTTTCAATAACTCTTTTCAATAACTCTTTTCAATAACTCTTTTCAATAACTCTTTCAATAACTCTTTTTTCAATAACTCTTTTCAATAACTCTTTTCAATAACTCTTTTCAATAACTCTTTTCAATAACTCTTTTCAATAACTCTTTTCAATAACTCTTTTCAATAACTCTCTTTCAATAACTCTTTTCAATAACTCTTTTCAATAACTCTTTTCAATAACTCTTTTCAATAACTTTTCAATAACTCTTTTCAATAACTCTTTTCAATAACTCTTTTCAATAACTCTTTTCAATAACTCTTTTCAATAACTCTTTTCAATAACTCTTTTCAATAACTCTTTTCAATAACTCTTTTCAATAACTCTTTTCAATAACTCTTTTCAATAACTCTTTTCAATAACTCTTTTCAATAACTCTTTTCAATAACTCTTTTCAATAACTCTTTTCAATAACTCTTTTCAATAACTCTTTTCAATAACTCTTTTCAATAACTCTTTTCAATAACTCTTTTCAATAACTCTTTTCAATAACTCTTTTCAATAACTCTTTTCAATAACTCTTTTCAATCTTTTAACTAACTTTTTCAATAACTCTTTTCAATAACTCTTTTTCAATAACTTTTCAATAACTCGTCAATAACTCTTTTCAATGCCTCTTTTCAACTCTTTTCGACAACTCTTTTCAATAACTCTTTTCAATAACTTTCAATAACTCTTTTCAATAACTCTTTTCAATAACTCTTTCATTAACTCTTTTCAACTCTTTTCAATAACTCTTTTCAATAACTCTTTTCAATAACTCTTTTCAATAACTCTTTCAATAACTCTTTTCAATAACTCTTTTAATAA